>BQNB010002204.1:54674-92752 GCA_026074375.1 Tanacetum coccineum
TGTTTCTTGAACAAGGCCTTCTTTTTCTTGTTTGGGCATTTCCAGAATACATGCCCTCTTTCCTTGCATATGTAACATCTTGCCCTCTTCTCTTTCTGAGTACTGGTATTTGCAGACACCCTTGAAGCATTGAAGGCTTCAATTTCTTTCATCTTTTCCAACAGCATCTCCTTGCAGCCAGGAGACAAACTCTTCTTCCTATTACTCCATGATAATAGTCTCTGTGGTGTCTCTCTTAGCAAATAACCCCTATTGACTCCTCCTTGATCATGTTTGTGAATTGGCTTCATCCCATTCTCTGTAACCTTGCTTTGATGCCGATGTTGCACAGGTTTAATACCAAGCCAATTGTTATTGATTAAACGATTTGTGTGAACCATGATTGACTTTGTGAATGTGACAGTGTTTGTGTATGCAATACAATAAAATAGTAACAAAGATAAAGAGACAGAATTGCAAACAATGGACTTTGATTAAATGTGGAAATGAATGAATGTTTGCAGACACTAACCATACATATATATACTAATCCAAAAGACATGTCAGTTACATGAACCATTGTGTCGATTCATATGTAACTGCCTATAACTGCCTACTACCTTAACTGCTAATACATGGGTGTTTGGGTTAACTGTTTTGACCCATTTCAGATACCTAAATCGACCTACTAGACCATACTATGTACATATTAAACTTAGGCATATAATGAAATTAGTAGTCTACATCCGATAACTCCCCTTCAACAGTATATGTGTGATATCAATATTTATTAAAAATTGATATGACACCACAAAATGTTGAAGACAGAGTGGGATGCCTTAGAGAACAATGTATATTATTAATTGACATTATAAGTTTTCACATTTTAATTTCACAAAATGTGTTTGGATACATAAGATTGACATTTATGAGATGTACCCAACACATTAAAAGACTTTGTTTTAAAAGCTCTCCCTCAGAATTTGATTCATATATAATGACATTCTTCGTACCACAATTTTTAAACATATTCGAGGAAAGAAGTGTTGAACACACAATTTTAACAAATACCACTTTTTATGAAAAAATAGACAATTTGACATTGAAAGTTCTTTTTGAAAAATTGTGTTCAACGATTTATAAAAACATGATAGAAGATTTCTCTTCTATTTTTAAAGTAAGCACATTGAAGCGTACACTTCCCTATTATTTTCGGATCCTAGTTATGCACCGGAATGTACATAAGGAGGAAATGTGTTTTACTATTTAAATATTTATTTACAATTTAAATCAGTAACTTTTTTCACTCTTATTTACTCCACATCTGTATGTACATGAAAAAGATTACACACAGTGTTAAGGAGTAATGATATAGTTGAAACTATCCATCAATATTATTTTCATGTTAACCCATTTTCATTCTTTTTCGTCATCCTGCATCTTAGGTGTGTGTAGCTAGTTTAAGGTTTTATGTCAGTATATATTATTCCTAAAACGAACTATACATTAATAATTTGCTACATAACATACGACAGCAAAACTAATTAACCCATGTCAGTATCATTAAGAAGCAATGCAACTAGCAAGAAGAAAAAAAAATTAAAGAAAATTTACAAGCGATTAGTACAACCTGATTTATATATTGTGGATCAGGTATTCATTCTAACCAAATTGGTTTCAATTTCTAAGCATACCATTGCAAATGTAATAGAATTTGCATTATTCAATATCTTGGATATTTAATAAAGGCCTTTAATAAACTATGATAAAACCAATAAGAAAACATATTGATCCTGGTAGGTTTATCATAGACAATCCTGGTCAGAATCAGAAACCACAAACGTTGAAAACAAATCTTAAAAATCACAAACTTAACAATTTTATTAATTAATACAAACCTATGATGATCGAAAACCAACACAGTGCCAAAGATCTAGTTGGCCATTTTAGAAACCATTGGTAACTACCACTGCAATCACTGGCTCTTTACTTTCTTTCCTCATTTTTTGTCTGCCATCAACAGTACTTCTCTCATCATAATCATAATAATAATATCATGCGGAAAGTCATGATATTAAGACATTTTTAACTAAGATATATCATATACCCATTATCAATAGGGTAGAAATAATACTTTACTTTTTGTGAATAGAAACCTTAGAACTGTTTTCTTGCTTATTGTTATTGATACAACAAAAAAGTAATTTTGAGAGTACATATTTGATATTGTTTATCCAAACTGATTATCAGATCAGTTGTCGGTGAACTAAATCAGCAGTTTCGAATAAGCTATTTTTATTCAAAACTGTTTATTCCGTTCACAAATACTAATCAGATAATCAGTTTATCATATAATATCACACACTCTCAAAACTCCTTATTTGTTATCTCAATACACAATAAAGACCAATAGCTATCTTCAATAAGCAATCTCCAACCAAACATTAAGAAAGAGGCGGCGGCAGTGGCGGCTGTGATGTTTGCGACTGTGGTAGCTTCTTTCGCTTCTTTTTCTCGTAACTAATCCCTCTAGCTTTAGCTTGAGAATCCCTTACTTCACGTAAATAAAGCCTTACAGCCCTAGCTCCAAAAGGGTTATTTTCAGGCATCCCTCCATTTTCCTCATAAGCTGCCCGAAGCCTTCCAATAAGCGCATCAAGGCTGCCCCAAGCCTGCTTTAGCGGGCAGGGGCAGGGCGCTGGAGGGTTCGGGTGACCAAAAAATGGACACAGTTGAGTATGCACTTTTGTTTTTCCAAACTGATCAAGGTACCTTAAGAACTCAAGCACATGTGCACCGCTACATCTAGCTAGGTTTAAGGGTGGTCGATGGTTACGAAGATACTGCCCAAAAGTATTCCAATCACGGCGTTTTTGGTTCTCATAACGGCTGAGAGTTGAAGGTGAAGAGATTGAAGAAGATGTTGAAGATGATGTTGGACTAATTAACATATTTGAGGTAAGGTTTGTTGTGATGATTGAGTCAACTTCTTGTGCTACTTGTGGAACAACAACATCCATGGTAAAAGAGTGGTATTTTTCCATTTTGGTGTATAATTCAGTACTAAATAAATGAGATCTAGTTGAATCAAATCTAGGGTTTCACTGAAAACAAGAAAATATTCAAGAAACCCTACTTATGGGTTTTCTAGGGTTTCATCAAGACTCTTGAAATGGTTAAAAGATAAGGATTAGGAAGATGACATGTGGTATAGATCAAGGTTTCAAGATATGTTATGAGTGAAGTTCTGAGCTTGAAAGAAGCTACACAAGAATGGAAGATCTATCTTGATAGAAAGAAATTGGCAAAAATGAGAGGTTACTTTATAATTTGTAACCTAGAAAAGAGTATACAAATACACTACAAGTACTATAGAAAGAGAAGTAGGCAGGTGTGGGATAAGTGATGTGAAATTGTCCAAAAAAAAGGTTTGAAATTAGGGCTTTTGTGGAAATGAAAAGAGGTTGACAGTGAGCTTTGAGATGATGTTGGTGATTGAAAAAAGAAGTGGACTTCACAAAATATGCTTACTAAATAAAAACTTTATAAATAAACGGGAATAAGATTCAAGCTTTTTTGTCCATGATATTGATATATTTCTAACTCATAAATAAGACAGTGACTGTGCCTAGAGTTTGTTTTTTTAATAAACTGAACGTACATTTGTGATAATTTAACACGAGTTTCAGGACGCATCTCGTGGTGTTTAGACATGTTATTTTGGATTCTTTAAGAGCATGAAGGGCTTGAGAAAAAGTTATTTTACTGTTTGAAAAAGTTTTTTAAAAGCTTTTTAGCATTGAGGAGTATAATTTTTTTTAAAAGGTACGTTATTTTCATACAATTTAAAAAAAATATATTCACATAACTGAGGTGACCAAGTACGATAAGCTTATTTAAAAAGGAAAGACAGAAAATGAGATTGACAACACCACACTAGTGGAAAAAGGATTATTTGGATCGGTTAAAAAGATTTTTGGGAACGCTTTTTAAACCACCTTAATAAATGACGTTCCAAAAGATTATCTTTTTTTAGATCGGTTTTTTAACCGTTCCTAAAAAAGGATTTAAAGTCACGGTTCTTTTTACCCGTTCTTAAAAATGGTTTTCTGTTTTATGTGAATTTGGCTTTTAAAGCGCTCCTTAAAATGGGTGAATGGGTGGCTTTTGGAGCGTTCCTTATAATGGGTTTATTTCGAAAATGCCTTTCTGGAGCAGATTGTTATTTGACAATTTACCAACATAATTACATTATTAAACAATCACAAAACATAAAAGAAGTACTTCAACAATTTCATTTTGAAAAGCAACATATTACTAAATAAACAAAAAGGTCTAGCCATACAAAGAGGCACAAGCCATCAACAAACAATAGATCCACATGAACTTGTAAGAAACATCCTATGTAAATGAAAACAAACATCCTACTTGATTGAAGACGAATACCTAACACAAGCAACTAAAACCTTCGAACGATACACTAAGAGAACAATTAAAATACCATTAGTGAACCTAGTAAAGCAACCCGCCAACATCAATAACTAGAAAACCAACTCAGCAACTGGGTGAAAACCAAATATTTCACACGCACCGATCTTATAGAATTCGTCATTTCGCCTAATCGTCATCACAATAATCCACGAAAAACTTTGCTCCCCCATTGAGTACCAATCTGTCTAACTCATCTTGCCTTTTAGCCCTTGTAGAGTTATGAAGCTATAAACATAATAAGATAAAACATTTATAGTCTCACATAAGCGATTGGATTCAATGCAAATACACAAAGTGTATAAACATTTACCTGATCCGGGAAGGTTTTTTGTTTTATATACAATGTTTCAAAAACAAACTTCATCACGTAGTAGCCACATTCCCAGAAAGCTACTTGTTGGTTACACTATCATCAAATAACAATTATACATTATATATTACATGTATATTACTAGTATATTAAAAAAACAATAAACACACAAATAGTAGATTATTTACCTCAAGTATAGTCCACTTGAACGAGTTGTCAAAAGCCCTAAACAAAAATAGCGTAAGTTTTTTAAAGGTAACAATATTAACACAAGAACCAAACATCATAAACAAAGACATCCAAACTTTCATAATCGAGATGGTTAAAAAGGTGGGACCATAGAAAAGAAAACCCACTAGGTCTAACAAAAAAATACATTACACTAAAATAGAAAAACATACCATGGGAAAATTCTACAGCCCAACCACTGTAATCCATATCTATATCAGCCAAATATAAAATCCAAAGAATCTACACATGCCCCATCAAAGAGGAGAAGAAATGCAGGAACATGATAAGAACTTAGACCTAACAGGTAACAGATATGAACGACCAATGGCCAGAAACCATAAAAAAACCAATGATGTAGACTAATACAAACCTTTTGGTACAACACAACTAACTCACAGAAACTAAAACACACTTGCCCACACAAGCATTACCACTAATTTCGATGGCAAATTATAGGATTATATAACCAGCGCTGCCATTCATAGTATAATGTGTATATTAGAAATTACTAACCTTTCCACCGTGATGCTCAAATACAAACTGTTTGGGGGTTCTTATCTCGATTGTATGAATCGAATATGTATCCCGTTCTTGTCTTAGGGCATATAAAAAATAACACCCAGTGAGAACTACACACAGAAAATTTAAACATCTTAGTATAAACAATGCATGTTAATTAAAACTATATTATAACAAGAAAATAACGTACTCTTGCAAATACGATGCAAGGAATATCTCTTTCTCTTTATGTTCTTCGACAGTAGCGATGCATCTAGTTAAATTTAACTATTTGGACCTGCTACTTAAGATGCAGACATTGCTAAGCATATGAAATTGGCTATAGATACCACAAATATATGGAACACGCATTAACCTCATCATTCGACAAACGATTACTTTTTTAATACCTTTTTTGAATGCAACAATTTTGTTAAACTAAACAACAATAAGTACAAACATACAACACAAATGCTTAATAATCAGAGATTGAACCACTAACACTTGACATTAACCTCATCATTCGACACAAGAAATTAACTAATCAATAATCAATAATTGACAAATATCGGTAATTGCATTTAACAAAATAAAAAGTATAGAATGTTTACCTCACAAAATTGACTGAAAAGCTTCCAACTTTAAACCCCTAAAAGTGTCGAATCTGCCAAAAAGAACGGAGGAATTAGGTTTGATTTTATGTTTTTGAAAATTAAGGGTTGAAGAACTTGTTTATATATGGAGGATATGTAGTGGCCAGTTAACCCTTTGATCCGGGGAATAGGATTGTGTGTGGTTTCTTCCATGACAAAGAGAGGAGAAGTGGGTGAATCTTAACCCGCCAATTTTGCCGCCAACTCTTTTTCACTATGAACCAGGTAAGTAGTATCATAGAAAATAATTATGAAATTAATATTGATGGTAATGTACTATCATAGAAAATAGTTACGAAATTAATATTGATGCCCCTTTTAATTTGAATGTTAGTTTTGTGATTGTTGTTATAAGTTTAATCACTTTTAGTTATGAAACAATATTACATTTTTTATTTTATTTTTGATTTGTTAAGCTTAGAAGAAAATATTACCTCTAATAATCCTAATTATTTGAGTTAAATTGTTTATATACTAGAATAATGTGTTTGTTAAATTAAATATTGTCTAGTTTATACTGAATTATATAAACATTCATGTTTTTTTAAAGGGTTACCTGGTAAAAATATTAATCCCATAAAAAATTAAATGCAAAGAAATGTGTCAGAAATACCACATTCACCTCAAGCAAGAGCTTGTCAAACCATTAAATCGATTGTGACATGCCACACATCGATATCAAACACTCTATCGATATCAAACACTCTATCTACAACCAACTAACCAAAATAATAAACAAAAACAATGCCATAATTGCAAATCAAATCCTCCAGTCCAATCCAGCTGCATCAAACAAGGGAGCATGAGATATGAGCAACCCAAATGAGACTGCCTCCTTAAAATACCTTCTCAAGAAAAACCCAGTGGAAAAAACCTTGGAGAAGGAGAAAAGAGTACAACTCTCAAAAAGGACTCCCAGACTAAGCAAAACTAAAGCATTAAGCAAACCATAAACATTTGTTTATGCTTACTTTGATACCATTTGTTGGTTCTCCCGCGATGTATCGCGCGTAACATTTGTTTGTGTTGTTCAATGTATGGAGTAAGACATGACATGTGTTGTAATACTACAGAATGTGCAACCTTTAGAGCATCACGGGCTGGGTCGATCATTCTCAATCCAATTGTACCAACCCCTGCAAGTTCACATAATGACGAGAATGTGAAGCCAATATTCCTGAACACCTTCCAACGGTCATTACCGAATTCAATTACTTCCTAGGTAGTAATCCGGTTACAATACTACCCTCTGGTCGTGCCCAGT
The DNA here is from genome assembly GCA_026074375.1 of Tanacetum coccineum. Classification (NCBI taxonomy): domain Eukaryota; kingdom Viridiplantae; phylum Streptophyta; class Magnoliopsida; order Asterales; family Asteraceae; genus Tanacetum; species Tanacetum coccineum. The sequence continues at coordinate 62,101 of BQNB010002204.1, forward strand.
TCTTAACATACCCTTTTAATATACCCATATATCTCTCAAAAGGGTACATATAACGTAGGAATACTGGACCACAAGCCTTAATTTCTACTATAATGTGAGATACTAGGTGAACCATGACATCAAAGAAGGAAGGCGGAAAATACATCTCTAGTTCACAAAGCGTAAGGATAATATCGCTTTGCCGTGAGTCCAACACTTCAGTATCAATCACTTTTGAAAGAATCATGTTGAAAAACAAGCAAAGTTTTGTGATTGTATGTCGGACGTTGTTTGGCAATAATTCGCGAATAGAAACAGGAATCATATGTGTCATGAACACATGACAATCGTAGGACTTCATACCAAGCAATTTATAGTCTTGAACTGACACCGACTTCTTAATGTTTGCGGAATAGCTTGAAGGGACCTTAATTCCATGTAAGCATTCACAAAATTATGTTTTTTTGGCTTTCGACATAGTGTAGCACACGGGTAGAAGATATGTGCCTCTTTGCCCTTTTTCTTCGGGTGCAAGTTGTAATCGAATACCCATTTCAACCATGTCTTTTCGAGCATTAACCCCATCTTTTGTTTTCCCATGAATGTTTAATAATAATCCTATTAGGCTATCAGACATATTTTTTTCGATATGCATAACATCTAGGCAGTGTCGAACTTCTAAATCCTCCCAGTAAGGTAAGTCCCAAAATATTGACCTTTTTCCACTTTCCTTTCTGTATTCGAATATATTTTGATTTTCCAAACACGGTGTTTACATATTGAACTCGGGAAAGTGCATCTTTTGTGTCTAATCGTGCCCTTACCCTTCCATATTTGGTCGTCCCATCAAACTCCCTTTTCATTTTATGGTACAGGTGCTTTCTCACAAGCGATCTTCGATGCCCCCATGAAAATGTTTTTTTTGCAATTACATAACCACCTCGATGATGTTTGATCTTCACAAACAGTACACGCAAATTTACCTTTTGTACCATACCCTGAAAGATTGCCATATGCTGGAAAATCACTTATGGTGCAAAAAATCATCGCTCGCAATGAAAAGTTATCCTTTTTATATGCATCATATACTTTAACGCCCTTATCCCACAAAGTTTTCAAGTCATCAATCAACGGAGCCAAATAAACATCTATGTCATTACCAGGTTGTTTTAGACCTTCAATTAACAATGACATCATGAGGTATTTACATTTCATGCATAACCACGCGTTGATAAAAATATAATGCCTAAAAACATTACAAATATTTTTTCACATCTTTACGTTTTGATAATCACAAAATAGAAAAACGTTCAACGTAAAATTAAACGTAAACAAGTAATTAGTAGTAAATTCTCATTTCAACAAATACATCACTTAAAGGTATGAATAAATAAATGCTTAATGCATTTTATGATCAAAAGAAATTTTTATTCAACCTCACACTTTTATAAAATGTTGTAAACATTACAAAACATTTTCTACAATTAAAAGAAATGTTTTATTCAAAATAAACATTTTGAAATTTAAATTTTCGGACCTAAAACGGCTAGAAAAGTTCCAAAAAATTCCCCCTACACAAAAGACAAATTGGGGAAGCCCCAGTCTAGGGCGGCCCCCTTAAATACACGGCCAACCCCCTTAAAATTAAGGGGACCGCCCACCTATTTAAGGGGACCGGCCCTAGGTAGACGCTCCCCTAGTTGGTCTTATAAATACTGGACTTTTCCCCATAATTTTCTCACCTTTTGCACTCATTCTTTCTGTTCTAAAATAGCCCACACATCTCATCAAAATCCTTTGATCATTTAATCATAAAGCTTTGTTTCCAAGTGATCCAAGCTCAATTCCTCAAGTGCAAGAGAAGAATACTTCCATCCTCAAGTGAAGAAGTATTACACCTTTGTGTGTTGTTGCAATCTTATTGCATCCATATCATAACTTGTAAATCTTGTGTATATCTTGTATTTAAGTGTAGTAGCTAGATCTTGGCGATCTTTGTAAGTATAGATAGATCGTGGTGATCTTACCAAGTAGTGTTAGTTAGTTGTGGCATAAGTAGTGTGGTGAAGTGAAGTCGTGAAGTTGTGAGGAAGTCTTGAAGTTGTGAAGTTGTGAAGTCGTGAAGTTGTGTTGTGATAGATTGGTTCTAGCTAAGATAGAACTCGACATTAGCTTAGTGTCGTAATTCGGTGTAAGCAAACGTTGTGTACGATCTTTCTCGCCTAAGGGAGCTTGTTGACATAGTGAAGAAAACTCTCGAGTTAGGTGCTCGGGGAGTGGAGTAGGGCGAAGAGGTGCTTCGTTACCAAACCACTATAAATCCTCGCGTTGTGGTTTGATTGTTCTTACTCTTATCTCTTGTCTTACATTATATCCTCATACTATCATATCAATTGTTTAGATAAATATATCGTTTCATATATGAAGACGTTGAGTTCACATAAATTCTAATCTAGATTTTTTTTTCATAACACTTCAAACTTTTAATTAAAATGCGGTAACTATTCAACCCTTCTAGTTTTCCACAATTGGTATCTGAGCCACGCTAAACAAGATTTTATAAATTAATTGTATTTTAAACTTGAATCGATCTATCGGAATCGGAAAATATTTAGAAGGGAATTATGCAATGACCACCATATTTGAAAGTGAGGGATTTATTTATTGGAAAATAGGATTTGAACTTATTGTGAAGTCTAAAGATCTAGATCTTTGGCATGTTATTACTGATGGGGATTTTCCTCCTATGCAAAATAATCCTGAAACTTAAAAAGGATGTAGTTGTATCTTTTTCATAAACAAAATGGATGATCTTAAAAAGAACTTGCAAAAAATAATGAAGTAAAGATGATAATTTTTTTAATGCTTTGCACACGTAAAGATTACTCGAAAGAATTTTTATGTGTCAAACCGCAAAAGAATTTTGGTATACTTTGCTAATCACTCATCAAGGTAATATCAAGTCAAGCTAAACAGAATAGATTTCTTTTTTTTCCTTGGTTTTCCAACAATATGAACCAATTTACGATTGAAAAGGAATCAATAGATAATGCATTTTGCTAAATTTAACACTATTATTATAGTCTAAAAGCACTCGATGAAGATTTTTCTAGCAAGAATTGTGTTAGGAAATTTCTTAGGGCATTACATCTAAAATGGCGCGTGAAAGTCACGGCGATTGAAGAATCAAAGAATCTAACAACCTTACCTCTTGACGAACTTATTGGAAACTTGAAAGTTTATGAAGAAGTAATAAAGAAAGACTTCGAAACGATCAAAGGTAAGAAAGAACAAAGTAGATCTCTTGCATTAAAGGTGAAAAAGGACAGTAAAGTGTTGAAGATAACTCAGCTCCGAAGTGAAGACGAAAGAGTATGTATGGCCGTAAAAGAATTCAAGAATGCTTCAAGAGGTCGAGGAAGATTTATAAGACAACCACGGGGCGATAGAAAAACATTCCAAATAAGTAAAAATGAAAGAAAATATTTTAGATGTGGTGATCCAAATCACCTCATTGGAGAATGTTCAAAAGTCGCCAAGAACAACAATCAAAGAGCATTTATTGGAGGAGCACGGAGTGACAATGGATAAGATAAAGTAGGAAAGACTAAAGATGAAACCTGCCTTGTAGCTCAAGCTCCCGATGAAATATGCTTAGGAGTAAACTTGGAACCCAATGAGTGGATTAAAGATAGTGGATGCTCGAAACACATGACCGGTAATCGAAAGTTGTTCTCTTCATACAAAGCATACAACGAAGGAAACGTAATCTTTGGGAGCAACTTGCGCGGTAAAATCATAGGCAAAGGTACGATCTCTCAAGACTCCATAATAATTAAAAATGTTGAGCACGTAGATAACTTAACATATAACTTGCTTAGTGTAGGTCAAATATGTGATAACAAATGCAAAGTGATATTTACCGAACGCGATAGCAAAATAATTGTTATCCCAAGAGATTCACATAACAGAGGACTTGGATCCGGAGGTCGGGAGGATTGTAACAAATGTGTAGCCATTTATTTAGTGAGAGAAAGGAAAGAGTGTGTGTTTTTAGAGAGAGAAACACACACCTTATTACAAGTAAAATGAATCCTCACCCCTCCATGGAAGTATGGAGGGGATATATATAGGTCTTGACTCTCTAAACTATCTTAACTAGACATTTTAGGTCCCTGTGAGTCTTTACCTTTTATATTAATGTATTCAGTATTAGCCGACTTATTTAAGGCTAACACCCCCAAACCGATCTTCCCCAATATGTGGGCATACGGAATTACTTACAATGTTCCTATCAAGTACAAATACAACAAAATAAAATGACATCCAAGGCGCTTCCAATGCTGAAGATGACGTCTTTGTCTTCTAGTCTTGATACTTGTACTCCAGCTTGGATCTTCTTTGTCTTGACTTGTTCCGGAACCATTGTAGTATGCATGAGTTGGATTAACTTCCCCCTAAATCATGTAGCATGTCTTAAAAAGCTTTCTTCATAGACTCCTTTTTGGTGAAGTTTCTGAATCAGCTTCCCCCCAAACCAACATCCGTATCTTGAGCAGATTATGAAACGTTGATGTAGCTTGAATGATCTTCTAACATTGACATTTAAAGTGCACAACGGAATTTAGTAGAAGAAACAGTCAACCACGCCATCTAATACTGCTTCTATACTGTATCATGACATTCAGTCTTAATGATTATCCATTTGGGGGAACATGCAAAAGATCTGCAACAATTCTTCTCACGCATGTAGAATACTTCACTGACCATACTAAGTGAATTAGTATAAACTACTTCCCCCTGGAAGTTGACCTGAATACATAAAGTATCAAGTACGCGTATTCCCCATGATGGTTTCGAACTCTCGGAAGCATCATTGACGTGTACGCCCATATACACGAGAAGTTCTTGTCATAAGCAATGACTCGCGCAAACTCACCCCTCAAATATGTAAACAAATACAAACATGTATAAATACACAACAAGGGACGAAATCATGCGAGACCAATGAAACCAGAAGCAGTATAGAGTGTCCCGGGTCGTTATGTCCCAACGAGACTAAAATGGAAAATCGAGAGAGAATTGATGATTGGTGTTTGAATATGACAAGGGTAAGATTATGATTGGGCACTAACACTGAATAGGCAAATGCTCAATAAGCAAGTAAAACAAGCTGGAAAAGAATCAAAATAGAAAGGCAAAAATGCTTAAGACTTTTACACTAAGGCACAAATAAGCTCAAATAAACTTAAGACAAGTTAAATAAGCTAAACTAACTCTAAATAAGCAAATACAAAAAGCAATTAAGCTAAATTAAACAAGATAAACACAACAGTACTAACAATAGTACTAACAGTATTAACTACCAGTACTAACTTGGAGTTAGTACTGCTAGCTTTGAGTTAGTACTGTTAGCTTAAGGTTAGTACTGCTAGGCTAACAAAACTCAAAGAAACAAGAAGTAAGTAAACAAGCTAAAAAGACAGTTCTCTAACTTATAAGACTTAGTTAATAAGAATAAGCAACTAGAATGAATTAAAATAACAAATAAGCTAAAAAGCTACAAACTGATACATTATTGAAAATACTTTAAAAAGGAAGATAAGCTTAAATAAGCAAACAGTAAAGGAAAATGGTTTAATCTACTCTAAAAAGCTAAGGAAAGTTTAAACAAGCTGAAATAATAAGCTGAACAGCTAAAATGAACTACCAGTACTAACAGTTTTAACTGACAGTACTAACTTGGAGTTAGTACTGCTAGCTTTAAGTTAGTACTGCTAGCTTTAAAGTTAATGGTTAAAGTGAATAGCAGTATTAATACAGTCTGCTAGTGGAAAAATAACCCCTATGAAAAATCATTTTTCTTCTCAAAATTAATTAAAAACAGATTATCAAGTAATAAATTAAAACACTTATAAGCAACTTTCAATCAAGAATAAGCACTTAAATAAGCTGAAAATGGCCTAGCAGTGTTAACTCAAACTTAACAGTTTTATCACTGGAACTAACAGTGCTAAGTAAGAAATTGATACAAACTACTTTTCAATTAACAAATAAGCAAAATAAGCACTAAAACAGTTCTGCAGAAAGTAAGAATAAGAAGAAAAAGAGAGAGACTTACAAAACCCTTGCTCAAAACAGGGTGAATCAATGAATCTACAAGCTCTAGCTTGTATAAAACAAGCTAGTGAGGGTCCATAAGCCCATCCATTACTGGCTTATCATCCATAACATAAGCTGTGGTAAATTTGAGAGTGATATTTGTGATTTTCTCTTAACTACTTAACTTTTTTACCTTACTTAATGAAAACAGCTTATAAGTAAGCTGTGGTGAGAGCTTTTTGAACACAAAACAATATGATTAAGAAACTTAACACTGGTATTGTAAATTGACTTAAAAACTTCAAACTTGCATTAATCTTGAAAGTGTTACAAAGCTAAAAGTAAAAGCTGTAAATGACTTGAAACAAACTAAAAATAAGCTAAATTATTTTTAAGATTAAAAAAACTAAAAAACTAGATTCTAAGATGCCTCAAAGGCTTACAAAAGGCTCTATTTATAGCCGAAGTCTTGGACTTGCAGCTTGTGCTTCTTTTGGAGAGCAAAAACGAAGTGTGCTTGTTGTGTGAGGGGAATCTAAAGCAAATCCCAGCCTTTGATTTCTTTTGAGCTTCTTTGGAGGACATCTCAGCATCGAAATGCTGAGAATGGCGAGGGAGTGCCAACATGGCATTTATACAACTGGGGGGGGGGGTAGTAGGGTGGATAAAATGATTTTGGCTAGGGTGTTGAGTGGTTTTGCAGGGGAGAAGTATGGGGCGACATACAAGTTGTAACTGGGTTTGTCAAGGCGGGAAAGATGGCTTTTAGGGAAGTAGGCAGCTTTGGTCCCCTCAAGTTGTATAACTTGAATGCAATCTTTGCCTTCTTTGCAATTTTGACCCTTGCCTTTTTCTTTTGCAATACAACCTTTGGTTTGCAGTTTAGCCCTCAAGTTGTATTTTTCTTTATGCGAAAGACTTTAGACTTTGACTTGAATATTTTTTCACATCTTTACGTTTTGATAATCACAAAATATAAAAACGTTCAACGTAAAATTAAACGTAAACAAGTAATTAGTAGTAAATTCTCATTTCAACAAATACATCACTTAAAGGTATGAATAAATAAATGCTTAATGCATTTTATGATCAAAAGAAATTTTTATTCAACCTCACACTTTTATAAAATGTTGTAAACATTTTATAAACATTACAAAACATTTTCTACAATTAAAAGAAATGTTTTATTCAAAATAAACATTTTGAAATTCAAATTTTCGGACCTAAAACAAAAGTTCTAGAATATTCCCCCTACACAAAAGACAAACTGGGGAAGCCCCAGTCTAGGGCGGCCCCCTTAAATACACGGCCGGCCCCCTTAAAATTAAGGGGACCACCCACCTATTTAAGGGGACCGGCCCTAGGTAGACGCTCCCCCAGTTTGTCCTATAAATACTGGACTTTTCCCCACAATTTTCTCACCTTTTGCACTCATTCTTTCTGTTCTAAAATAGCCCACACATCTCATCAAAATCCTTTGATCATTTAATCATAAAGCTTTGTTTCCAAGTGATCCAAGCTCAATTCCTCAAGTGCAAGAGAAGAATACTTCCATCCTCAAGTGAAGAAGTATTACACCTTTATGTGTTGTTGCAATCTTATTGCATCCATATCATAACTTGTAAATCTTGTGTATATCTTGTATTTATGTGTAATAGCTAGATCTTGGCGATCTTTGTAAGTATAGATAGATCGTGGTGATCTTACCAAGTAGTGTTAGTTAGTTGTGGCATAAGTAGTGTGGTGAAGTGAAGTCGTGAAGTTGTGAGGAAGTCTTGAAGTTGTGAAGAAGTTGTGAAGTTGTGAAGTCGTGAAGTTGTGTTGTGATAGATTGGTTCTAGCTAAGATTAGAACTCGACATTTAGCTTTGTGTCGTAAATCGGTGTAAGCAACGTTGTGTACGGTTTTCTCCGCCATAAGGGAGCTTGTTGACATAGTGAAGAAAACTCTCGAGTTAGGTGCTCGGGGAGTGGAGTAGGGCGAAGAGGTGCTTCGTTACCGAACCACTATAAATCCTCGCGTTGTGGTTTGATTGTTCTTACTCTTATCTCTTGTCTTACATTATCTCCTCATACTATCATATCAATTGTTTAGATAAATATATTGTTCATATTGTGCAAGTGTTGAGTTCACATAAATTCAAATCTAGAATTTTTTACAAACACTTCAAAACCTTTAATTAAAAAGCGGTAAACTATTCAACCCCCCTTCTAGTTTTCCACAATTGGTATCAAGAGCCACGCTAAACAAGATTTTTAAAATAAATTGTATTTTAAAACTTGAATCGATCTATGGAATCGGAAAAATATTTAGAAGGGCAATCTATGCAAAGACCACCACTATTTGAAAGTGATGGATTTATTTATTGGAAAAATAGATTTGAAACTTATGTGAAGTCAAAAGATCTAGATCTTTGGCATGTTATTACCGATGGTGATTTTCCTCCTATTCAAAATAATCCCGAAACTAAAAAGGATGAAGTTGTACCTTTTCATAAACAAAATGATGATCTTAAAAAGAAACTTGCAAAAAATAATGAAGCTAAAATGGTAATTTATAATGCTTTGCCACGTAAAGAATACGAAAGAATTTTTATGTGTCAAACCGCAAAAGAAATTTGGGATACTTTGCTAATCACACATCAAGGTAATAATCAAGTCAAAGCTAACAAAATAGATCTTCTTGTTCAACAATATGAACAATTTACGATTCCGGAAGAGGAATCAATAGATAATGCCTTTGCTAAATTTAACACTATTATTACTAGTCTAAAAGCACTTGATGAAGGTTTTTCTAGCAAGAATTGTGTTAGGAAATTTCTTAGGGCATTACATCCAAAATGGCGCGCGAAAGTCACGGCGATTGAAGAATCAAAGAATCTAACAACCTTACCTCTTGACGAACTTATTGGAAACTTGAAAGTCTATGAAGAGGTAATAAAGAAAGACTTCGAAACGGTCAAAGGCAAGAAAGAACAAAGTAGATCTCTTGCATTAAAGGTGAAAAAGGAAGTAAGTGATGAAGATAGCTCAAGCTCCGATAGTGAAGACGAAGAGTATGCTATGGCCGTAAAAGAATTCAAGAAATTCTTCAAGAGACGAGGAAGATTTGTAAGACAACCACGAGGCGATAGAAAAACATTCCAAAGAAGTAGAAATGATGGTTATGGTAAAAGTGAAAGAAAATGTTTTAGATGTGGTGATCCAAATCACCTCATTGGAGAATGTTCAAAGCCGCCAAAGAACAACGATCAAAGAGCATTTATTGGAGGAGCATGGAGCGACAATGGAGAAGATGAAGTAGGAAAGACTAAAGATGAAACTTGCCTTGTAGCTCAAGCGCCCGATGAAATATGCTTAGGAGTAAACTTGGAACCCGATGAGTGGATTAAAGATAGTGGATGCTCAAAACACATGACCGGTAATCGAAAGTTGTTCTCTTCATACAAAGCATACAACGGAGGAAACGTAATCTTTGGGAGCAACTTGCGCGGTAAAATCATAGGCAAAGGTACGATTTCTCAAGACTCCCTAATAATTGAAAATGTTGAGCACGTAGATAACTTAACATATAACTTGCTTAGTGTAGGTCAAATATGTGATAACAAATGCAAAGTAATATTTACCGAACACGATAGCAAAATAATCAAAGACGAAAAAGTTATAGGAAAAGGAATTAGGAAAGGAGGAATATATGTAATGAAACTAGGAAATAAACCGGAAGACAAAATATGCCTTGCAACATTGGACGAAAACTCCACACTATGGCATAGGAGATTAGGTCACGCTAATATGCAATTAATTCAATCATTAGCATCTAAAGAATTAGTTAGAAACCTACCCAAACTAAAATACGACCGACATTTTTGTGATGCTTGCAAAATTGGAAAACAAGCTCATACAAGTCACAAGGCTAAAAATATAGTTTCAACAACTAGATGCCTAGAACTACTTCACATGGATTTGTTTGGCCCTTCCGCCATACGAAGCTATGGAGGAAATCGTTATACCTTAGTAATCGTAGATGACTATTCTCGATTCACATGGACTAGATTTTTAGCAAATAAAACCGAGGCCTTCGAAAAATTCGAAGTATTTAGCAAAATGATCCAAAACAAATTAGGATGTTCCATTGTATCAATTAGAACGGATCATGGTCGGGAATTTGATAATGAAGTACAATTCGGAAACTATTGTGATTTAAATGGGATATCTCACCAACGATTTGAAAACTAATGCACAAACTAAACGTTTTGAAATGTCTTAATAGGGGAGTGAAATTCATTTTAGGATTCAGATCCATAATCCCATCGTGGTATCTTTATAAACCAAGCTAAGTTATGCTCAAGAGATACTTTAATATGCATGGGATGACCCTCATGTGATAGCATTGGTACTGCCTATGGCTAGAATTCACCTAGATTGTGACTTGTTGGTACTCCGGTCGACCAACTAAATATCATAGTAAGTCGGAGCACTCATGAATCTAATAACAGTAGACCAGATATTGTACATGCAATGTTTATTCTATGCACGCTATCAAGCGAAAACCGACTGAGAAACACTCAATGCGTATAAACGGATCTTGTCGATACCTTAGATTACATTATAGGAGGGACTATGTGGTTCGATGGACACCTGTTTCAAACTAACTGCTGTTTCAGATTCGGATCACGTGGGCTGTCTTGATTCCGTCCTAAGGAGCAATCTGGTGCCATTACAATTTCTAAGTGTGTCAAGTTAGTTAGTCAGTTGGTCGTCCAAAAAGTAGGACCGCACTTCAATCTCTTCAGCAGAAGCAGAGCCCTACCGTCTTTTTGATTTCTATCCTGTGTCTCTATTATGCGTGCTGTTGCTCAAGTTTCTATGGCAGACCTTAGCCATCTGTTACAATTAGGTCCAGCATTCCCATAACAATAGCACTACGGATTTAGATATCACTTCATAAGGAAAATGTTGAAAAAACGGGTATTGTTGAATTATTCTTTGTCGGAACTGAATACAGTTAGCTGGACTATTTACTAAGCCTATCCGAAGATAGGTTAAATATTCTCGTCAGATGACTCCGGTATGAGATGTTTGACTCCAGATGACAAGATGGTTTGGCAAACGAAATCTGCTTGATCCATCAACATTGACTTTGTATATATTTTTGATTTCTCTTTTATTTTGATTTTATAAATCATTTAAAAAAAAGGAAAATACAAAAATATAAACCAACAAAATGAAGATATAAGATTAAACCTAGAAAACAAAAATATAAAATCAAAGTTTTGTGTTAAAATACAAAATAAAAGAATCCTCTCGACGTCGTCTAACATTGGACACGGGGTGTAAGTGAAGTTCGAGCAAGGTGTTTATACGTTTTCAAAAACATGTCATTTTCTGAAGTTTTTTCATGGGCTTACTGTTACCTCAGACTGTACCAGTTCATACCTCTACCTCTTTCCCAACATAATTGGCTCCGTACATTCCGGCTCACCCCGGAAGGTAATTGGGGCGTATACGCTTCAGTGTTACTTACTTACAAATAGAGAGAAGTATTCGTACAGTGTGTTTTAAAACCGTTTTTACATTAATTTTCTAATGAACTTTTGAATGTCAAAATTGTCTGCAATATAATTTGTGGGATCTTTCTATAAAAAGTGGTATTTGTTTAAAATTCTTTTTTTATTTTCGTCTTTTTTGTCGTGTGTTCAACACTCATTCATCAAATAGTTTAAAAATTGTGGTCGGTACTTACAATGTATTTTATGTGAATCAATTTCTAAGAGGTGCTTTTTTAAAAAAAGTAAAGCCTTTAATTACTTGTTTTGGGTACATCTCATAAATGTCAATTTTATGTATCCAAAACATTTCGTGAAATTAGAATGGGGAAATTATAATGTCAATTAAAAATATACATTGTTCACGAAGGTATCTCACTCAGTCTTCAACATATTTGTGGTGTCATATCATTTTTTCTTGTAATGTCAAGTTTTAAAAATTTTGTGTGGTTTATCCAAAGACTATGTTGAAGGGGAGCTATCACTAAAATGAATTCATGCAATATCGTAGAATAATTTTTCTCCCCATGGAATTTTTTATGTCATAAATTTTAATCAATTGGTATTTCAAATACTAAATGTTTTATTATTTAAAATAAAAGGAGAAAATGTGATTAAAATATGATATAGAAGAATGTGATCTTTAAGACTCTAAGTGCGACTCTTTTGTTCGTGTTCAAAACAATTTCGAATCTCGGTGCACATGTGTAGGGGGTATTTCATGAATTTCTGTTATAATAGTTTTATGGTTCGATCTCTATACCCAAAAACCAGATTAATCTTACGACATCAATGAAGTCATAAGGTGGTTAAGGTTAGGTATAAGTCTTATGATCCAACCAGAACCAGAGGGATCTACCTAAGGATATTCCATAGATAGAATTAGAAATCCTTAGGTATGATTGGAGATGAATGAGAATAAGGGAAAAATGCCGACTAAGATTGAGTAAAACTGGACATTACACAACAAGAGGTTAGTGATACGTCTTGGTAAGCATTGAAGGGGTTGAAGAATTAAAAGAATTGTAGGGATTAAAAGGTGAAAAAAATCAGCCCTTCCACATACTTAGCAGAAAACCGAGTCAATACATAATCTATCAAAATCACAATGATGATGTTTGATATTGAAGAAAGTCGTCATGGACCTAGTGATGCAATGCACAACCTTCCAAAATCATTCGACGTTTCTCTCAAAAGAAATTTGTTCATTTGCATGGAGAACATACGTTAATCTATTGACGTCTAACTCCGATATTGTTGATATTTACTTAGGTGGCAGTTACTCAACCTGTCGTTACTAAAACCGAAGTGGATACATGAAGTCTCGAGCAAAAGAGATTCAAATTATAAATCTTATTAGGACACAATGTCAAACATACACTTGTTGAACACCATAAAGTTCACAAGCTATAACAAAGAGTCCTACGCATTATCCTTGAGTCTTGCCAGAAAATCCGAAGTGATACTTATTTAGTCACAATGAAGATGGATAATCCTGCTTGAGTCAACATCAACAAGCTCTTGGTAGGTGATTAAAAGATTCCTATATGAATCAAGCTTGTGATAACTAGAATCGATTTTGGATTCAGTAAATTGAATTGATTGACTTAATACAGAAAGATAGTAACTATCTGATTCACCCCTTATCGTGTTGTTGCTTTGAGACGTCTTCCAGGTAATGAGGAACATGCAAGCATGGTGAATATAATAATATGTGTTGGAAAGATCTTACGCTTTTAAGTGGGAAGTGTGAAAATCCTTTAAGGGAGGTTCTTCAAATTGAACCTACTAACACAGGTTGATTGTTCCTCACAGATCCAGATGGTTAATGCAACCAATTCAAGATGAATAACAAGCCAAATTCATCTTTTATTGTTAATTGTATTATTTAAGGATCAGATGTCGGTGTTGAGCTCCTAGTGATAGTCGGTTGATTCTTTAAACACTTTAGCATCAAGATTACTGATACTAAACTTCCTCACCATCAAAGATCCTTAAAGTCAAATAAAGAATCGTCTATTGGGGAAGATTGTTAGTCGTATGATCATATAAGTCAACAAGAATGTAACAAGTATGAGCATGTTGGTCAAGAGCACAAGATGATTCAAGACAAGAAAATGATGCATGATTAAGATCTTAAGAACTTAGAGTCAAAAGACGAAGGGGCTTCAAGATTCAAGATCTCGAGAGCATGAATGAACAAAGCCCATTAAATCAATAAAAGACCAAGACAAGATCCAAAGAAGGCGAATGCTCAAATGTTATATCTTCAAATTGGGGAGATAAAGTCAAAATCAAGATAAACCTCCATCAGAACGTCCAACGTTAGGGAGATTTAAAGAAGACCTTAAACATTGGGGGCGATTGTTTGGCTTAATGTATATTATGTACAGACTTTCATATCGATCAGGTTACCACAGTTGAGAGTTCGCGAGGAAGATATTAAAAGACGAGTTTAGGACTGTGTTATTATTGGCCACTTATGAATTTAAGTTAATTGCCTTTTGGTTTGAAAAAAACGCACAGCGGTATTTATGGACTCATGAAAGTGTGTGCAAGCGTACTTAGATAAGTTTGTGATTGATTATTGATTGATATATGATTTATTCAAAGAACAAGGTATGAGCACAATGAGCACCTCAGCTATTCTTGGAAGTACTAAGAAGGAAGAGTTGTATGAAAAATTCTCTAAGTGTGAATTCTGGATTCCAAAAGTGTAATTTCTCAGCCATGTGATAGACAGCAAGGGCATCCATGTAGATCCCATAAAGATCGAGTCAATTAAAGATTGGGCATCTCCTAAGAGTCCACAGAGACTCCGCAATTTATAGGACTCGCGGTATTCAGGAGATTCATTGAAGGATTTTCCAAGATAGCAAAGTCCATGACTAAATTGACTTAGAAGGTATGTAAAGTTCAACTGAGGAGGAAGGGGAGGGAAGCTGCATTTTTTTTTTTCAGTTGATCAAGCAGAAGTATGTAGCAGTACCTATTTGGCTCTTACCTAAAGGATCAAAAAACTTTATTGTCTATTGCGACGCTTCGCATAAAGGATTGGGTGTTGTGCTTATGCAAAACAAGAAGGTTATAGCCTATGCTTCGACTACTGTAGATTCACGAGAAAAAACTTACACAATCATGACTAGAGCTCGGAGCTGCAGTGTTCGCCCTTAAGATGTGGAGACATTACTTATACGGGACAAGGTATACCATATTCACCGACCATTAGAGCTTACAACATATCCTTGACCAAAAGGAGTTGAACATGAGACAACGACGATGGTTGGAGCTTCTTAGTGATTACGATTGTGACATCCGCTACCACCTAGGGAAGGCGAACGTAGTTGCTGACGCCTTAAGGAGAAAAGAAAAGGTTAAACCCCTAAGGGTCTGGGCCTTAGTCATGACTATTGGCTTGAATTAAACTGAAGCGTTAAAACTTGAAAACCTCACTGTTGAAGATGTTGGAGGTATGCTCCGACAAGACCTTACAAAGGAAAGATTGAACCCCGTGCGGACGGAACCTTATGTTTAAATAACAGGAGTTGGTTACCGTGTTATGGGGGACTTAGGACTCTTCGTCTGCACGAGTCTCATAAGTCAAAGTATTCTATTCATCCGGGTTCAAACAAGATGTACCAAGACTTGAAGCAGTTATATTGGTGGCCTAACATGAAGGTGAATATTGCCACTTATGTTTGGTAAGTGTCTGATCTTGTTCTAAGTCAGGCAAGAGCATCAAAATTCATCTGGTTTTACTATCCAATCGGATATTCAGAATGGAAGTAGGGAGAAAGAAAATCACATGGTTTAATCAACTTTAAATCCCTAAAGACAAAAAAACGGTCTATGATACCATTTATGTGATCATTGATCGTCTTACAAAATCTGCTCACTTTCTACCAATGAGGGAAACGGATCCCATGGAGAAGTTAATGAAGCTTACATGAAGGAAGTAGTCACCCGACATGGTGTGCCTGTTTCTATTATCTCCAATCGTGATGGTAGATTTACGGTCATATTTGGCATGCACTCCATAGGATTTTGGGAACCCATATTTGGAATGAGTCGGCTATCATCCGCAACAGAACGGTCAAAGTAGAAGAATAAAATATTTCCAACCTGGGATGACAAGTTACGCTCTTGCGTGTTAGATTTTGGAAATGGTTGGGATAGACATTTACCGTTAGTAGAATTCTCTTACAACAACAGTTACCATACCAGCAATAAAGGTCAGACATTCACTGCGCATGTATGGATGAAAAAGTGTCGTACCCCTCTGATGGCGGAAAGAAGTTGATGAGATGTCAGCTTACTGGTCCTGCAATAATTCATGAAACCATCGCGAAAATCATCCAAATCAAAAGTAGAATCCAAGCCGCTCGTGATCGACAGAAGAGCTATGCAAACATTAGACGTAAACCAATGGTATTTCAAGTTGGTGACAGGGTCATGCTAAAGTTTCACCTTGGAAAGGAGTTGTGCATTTTGGCAAGGGTGAGTAACAAAAAACCTCTTGTATGTCGGGTCATTTCAAAGTGACGATGAGTTAGTCGGAACTGTTGCTATAAACTTGATGTTGCCACAACAATTGAGCCGAGTTCATAAACATTTCACGACGGCAAACTTGAAAAAGTGTTATCGATGATATCAACTTAGTGATTCTGTGATAAGAACTACGTGTTGATGACAAGCTTCACTTTGTGGAAAGAAACCAATAGAAGTAATAGATCGTGAATTCACATATAGACGGAGAAGTGTAGTGCTTAAATAACATACCTTGTACCTATAACATCGACCTAAACGACTAAAAACGCACATAAAATGCCATATATATGCTTGTTTTTGTGTTTGTACTATGCAGATACCGGATATTCACTAAAGGACAAAACGAGCAAATCGACAAAAACCGAGACCGAGACGAAACGAGCGTGAGCAAAAGCCAAAAGTCACAGTCATCAAAAAGCCAAAAGTCCAAAGTCATCCTAAAAAGGTCAATGTCAAACACAGAGAATTCAACGGTCAAAGCAAAGCCGTAACGAAGAAATGTTTAATGGGTCCACGTAACCATCTAATGGGCGGTCCGGGGTCACCATTTTATACATGTCTGAAGACTAATACATGGGCCCCAAATCTCCAGATTATTGCATTCAACCGGCCACTGACTATATAAAAAGCCCAAATTCAAACCATTTGGTCACTTAACTGTGTTAGCCTTATAACCCCTTCAACTTAACTGTCGTTAGTCCCTTTAGGGACTAACCTTGCAAACACTCTTATAACATTGAGGGACCAAACTTGGCAAACCCGATAATTTATTATTCCACATGGATTCTATTTGCAAAACATTTTACAAGTTCAGGGGCCAGGAATTGCTAAAAACTCAACTTTTGTACACTCATGTTAAACAAAACTATATTACGGGTGATCATCTCTTCCATTTTTCATCGCCAAAACCTTAAATAATACCAGAACGGTAACTAAATCTCATCCCACCATTAACACCCGGGTAAAACCCACTCACCCAAGCTTCTAGAAAACCCTATGATAGCTTGACAAGGGAATTACAGAGTGGCAATCCGAGACCTAATCAATTAAGGATGTGACGTGGCTATAGAGGGAAGGCTCAGATGGTTTGTTTGGAGAGAAAGCAGAGATAGACGGCTTGGATTAAAGATTTGAAGCCCTCACACAACAAACACAACTAGCGTAAGACCTCAAGGGCCTTAACCTATAAATAGGAGTTGATTGTTGTCCATTTCTCCTGTTAGATTTTAGCGTTTAAATTTATGTATTTACTTTTATGTTACTTTTGTTTTCTGTCATTTTAACATTTCAAAGCATTGTAACCTTTTTATGTTTAATGAAAATTTCAGTTTTAAGTTTATGCAAATCTGTTCTTTTTTATTTTTGTCATTAAGCTATCCTTTGTTCAAAAAGTCATTTCCTATTAGCCTTTTAATCTGATATAATTTTTTTTTCATTAAATGTTTTTGCAAAGTTTTTGGATGTTATTGTTTCTGGGAATCAACGAAGTTTGATGATAAGGATTTGGAAGGATAAGTAACCAACGGATACGCTTATGGGTATTTTTTGAATAAGTTGCTTATTTATAAGCCTAAGGTAGGATTATAGAGCTTATTTATGGTAATTTGTTGTCCTTGGTTTAAGCAAAGGATAAAGGTACACATACTTTTTCGTTTTTAGCTTATTTGTCCTTTTAGCTTATCAGTTGCTTAATAGTGCTTATTTGATGCTTATTCTGTCTTAATGTGTCTTATTAAATGAATTTTATGCTTAAGTTTTAGCTTATATGTCCTTTAGTATAGATTTGCTTTAAAACTGCTTAATATTGCTTCAAACTACTTAATTGGTTCCAGCTTATTTCATTGCTTAAAATATGTTGCATTTAGCTTTTTTATGCTTATTTTGTTTGGTTATTATCTGGTTATCATAAGTCCTTGCTTAAATCAGTTGTTATGAGTTTAAAAATGACAAAGTGCTACTTAAAGGGATGTTTGGGTCAAGGACTGAAAATGGGTCAAATGGTTGTTAAACCATTATGGGTCTTTAAATCAGCTTTGCCTAGTTCAGTTGTTTAGATTTAATCAGTTTGTTCTAAGTTTCTTAAGTTAAAAAGTTGTTTTAAGTCATTTTCTATAAGTGTTATAAACCTGTGGATTTGAATTCCTTTCAAATGTTTTGTATTTGATTTTTGGTTAAACGTCTTTTCAAAGTTATTGTTTTACTTCCATTTAGAGTATAATGCAGTAGGGAAAGTAGAGTTTTAGTTCCCTTTTGTATTCTGCATTTGGTTTACTTCTGTCATTCTTTGTTCAAGCCTTTTTAGAGTAAAATTCAGCAGCTAATTAAATAAGCTCTCTATAGTTTTAAGATCTGAATTTTCTAATATAAGCTCATTAGTTGTTAGTATTTATCTCTTTTAGCTTGTTTTATACCCCTTTTTTATTCGGATTATTTTTTCTAGCTTAAAACTAGTCTGTTAAATGCCTTGTGTCTTTTAAGGAATAACCATAAGAATCTTATGTAGAAAAGAGCAGAGTGTAAAAGCTTTTTTTTTTTCTTTTTGCTTTTTTCATAGCGTAGGCTTATTTCAAACTCCTTTTTCTTTACAGGTCTTGGTAGCATATAAGCCAAGCTTTGTAGGGACATAGAATGCCCTTAAGCCATAAGGATTTCATGCTTGGGGCTTATAAATTTAAAGCTCAAAAGGTCGCACTGTGGGGCTGTTTGAATACAGTGTTTAGCTATTTGCTTATTTGTCTTTTTAGTACTTATATGTTTATCTTATTTGCTTATTTATGTTCCTATATGCTTATTGGTTGTAGTTATGTATCTCCATTTGCTTATTTCCCTTTAAAATATGCTTATTAGTTCTATAATTGCTTTAGTAGTCTTAAAATTTTCAAAGGCAATACTAACTATTAAGTTAATACTGTTGAATTCATAAGCTCTTGTCTTGCTTTTTTTAGCTAGATTTCTTTGTTAATATTTGCTCATAAATGCTTATTAGTTATTGCTCATCATCTGTTTTTGCTTATTTGTCTTTCCATTTTGCTAATTAGTCATTAAAAAGCCAAAAATTTAGTTTTATTATCCTTAAGTGTTATTTAGCATTCTGTCTATTTTTTACTGCTTATTCTGGCTTATTTATAAGTTTTCAGTAAAAGTCATAGTTAGCAAAAATGTTTATTTTCATGTCCTCTTTAAATTTTTGCGAAACGTTTTTGAAAAAAACATGTTTTATAAAAAGGGTGAGGCATGGGGGTCGAACCCATGACCTCCCCCTTTACACCCACTCGTCCCAAGCAAACACACACTAACCATTGGCACTAGTAGGGCCATCTGGTTATGTGCTTCCTTATTTATTCTTTATAGTCTTTTAGGCCCAATAAGCTTATAAGCTGTTTTTGCTTTTTAATAGCTTATTGCGATAAGTTGTTTACCCAGCTTAATTTTCTTAGGTTAAGCTTTGTTCAAGCTACTTTCAGTAATTTTTTAGATTTTTTATAAAATAGTTTAGTATTTTTAATAATTAATTTAGATTAAAATCATTTTTAAATCATAATAAATAAAATAAAAGTCAAAAAAATATAATTCTTTTTTTTAAAAATTTCTTTAATCATTTAGGACGTAGAAAAAATAAATTTGCATCCGCATGGTTAATATTTTAGAATTTCGTTTTTTAAAGAACGAGTTTCGATCCCGTTCTTGTTTTTAGCTTTAAATACCTTCGTTTTTGGTCTAGTTTTCTTTGTTCTAGCTTTTTAGTCAATTAAGACTTATAAAAACCAAAAAAAGATCATTTTAGGACTAATTTGATATTTTTGGGTTTTTAGGGTCCCGTATTGATTCCCGGTTTGTGTTTTTAGCCCGTATCTTTAATTGCCTTTCTTGTCTGCTTTCTTTTAGTTATTTTTTTCACTTTATTAGTAGAAACAGATTCCAAATCAAACTTTTGATTATTCAAGCATAAGTTCCAAACCGATTCTCGATTTTCAAATTCAGCTGTGGGAAATACGACCGGGCTCCGGTTTCAAACTTTGTGGTGGGTTAACGAAGCGAGAGGACTGATACTTTCGGTAATACTATACTACTTTATTGATAGTATACTATACTTTATAATATTTATTATATAATTATATGTATGTAAAAGAAGCCTGACAATTTTATGGCGCCGTTATGCCGGGCGGCCGTGAGCGATTATCGAAGTTGAGTTTGTTGTGCCTTGATGACCCTTCCTTGTGAAGTTATTTTCTTTATTAAAATATAAAGTACACAAAATATTTTTCATTTTCTCTTTTATTAGTATATAAAAACAAGAAAAAATCAAACAAATAAAAACATTATCCTAAATAAAGATAAACAATTCATCATCAATATAATGCTTTCAAGTGAAGCATTGCATTATCATAATAAGTTCCCAAACAAAAGATTTAAAACTTGCCTTTGTGTCACTTGCGAGGTACGGCTCACCTTTAAAAGTTTAACAAATTATAAGAGGGGTATAAGGAGGGTTGTTCCAACGAACTACGACCCGAAAGGAGAAGGTTTTTAATAGCTTCGTGCTTTCCTACTCCTCCGCTCCTTTGTGTGTTTTTCTTTTAGGGAGCTACCGTGAAGCAAGTTGATTATCGGTTTAAGTTATTCGATCTCATTTTGTCTTATAAAATATGTTGTTTAAAAAACTCGAAAATCCAAAAACAATCTCCTTTAACCTCTTTGCCATTTAATTCTTCTTCTTATCCCTCTATTTTTAATTCTTATGGCATCCCTCGATTATCGTTTAAATCCTATTTACACGATTAGAGAATCTTCGACTTGTGGAGCGTTGTACAATAAATCATGTGGTTGATCAAAAGGAGGTCTCATAGACAAGTTCGTTCGTGATCATAATAAAACGCCCGACTCGTCTCAACGACCCCCTCAGGATTGTGTGAAGTGTGGAAACCCGGTTGAAGGTCCATCTTGTCAAGGATGTGCTCTATGGCGGAAGAAATTAAAGGAAGTTTGGTTTACAATTTGTCATGAAAATGGAATTTACCAAGACCTTCTAAACACTTCCGAGTCATCCGATGACAATACCAACGTTGTTAATGCTCCTCAAGAGCCATTCGTTGTCAAACAGGACCCCGGTGAAAATTCCTCGCAAAGTCCTCCACAAATTAACCACAATTGTTGTTACGAGTGTGGTGATTCGTTAGATGGAATCTTTTGTCAACGATGCACTTGTAAGTCTTGTGGGAAAGGTGCTCATATTGGTTATAATTGTCCACCGAAAGCTCCGATTATCTCTAATCCGGAACCATGCAATCAAACCATTGATGAGCTCCCACAAACTTTGCCAAGTTTTGATCCGACGTGCTATTCCGAAAAAGAAAATTCATTACCTTACGTTTCAAAACCTAACTTTGTTGATGATTCTCCTAACGTTTTCAACCCACCTCCACAACCTCCTATGTATTCTTGTGAATTTTGCGGGAACGATGCTCGTTATGGTCACTATTGTACACCTCAAGTTCCGTTTATCTATCCGGAACCGTGTTACAATCAAGACTTTAATTTCCCGCAAGATTTTCATGATTTTCAACAACAATATCTTTGTTGTGAAAATTGCGGGGGTCCTCATGAGACTTTTCAATGTCAACCGATGAATGAAGACTATTATCATGAGCAAAATTCTTGCTATGATTCTAATTCTTTCGGCTTTGACCAATTTCAACCCCCGCAATATACCGTCAATCATCCAATCTTCAATGCTCAAAATGAGCTTCTAAATTCTCAAAATAAGATCATGGAGCAAATGACATCCATATGTGATATGGTTGGTCAATATATGCAAAAGAAGGAAGAAGATAAGCGAATTGCGGAAGATCAAGCGGCTAAAGATCGATATTGGAAGATTCCCATTTGCTACGATGATGACGATGACGAGGAAAGTTCTATTCCCTTGAAAGATATTATTATTTCTGGACTTCCTCCGTGTGTTGCAATCACACCCGTTTTATCAACCGAGGAGCCCGTTGACTCTCTCATAATGGAGGATGAGCATCTCGACACTATTCCGGCAACGGAATCGGACGAAGTAATAAAGTCTAGTGTCGAGAACCTTGTCCAAATCCCAAGTGAGTCCGAGGGTATTCCCGACAATATGTGTGATGTGCCTTTTCGTGATAATTCTTCGCCTCTTGACATTTCAAAAGATCAATTTGAGGGTTTCTCCGATTCTAACGATGATTCTACTTCGATTGATGACAATTCTTTCTCTATTGACGACATCGATTATGTTGAGGCATCACCTCCCGATTCTGAGCTCGTCAGCTTAGAGGAGGTGAAGGATTTTCACACGGAAGATGGAGAGATTGAGGACGATATTCTTCGTGAAAAATTATCGAAAATCAATCTTCTCATTGCTAAGATCGAAGCAATTAATTCTAATCCACCTCTATCTTCTGATTTTGTGACCAAGTCTCCCTCCACATTTCCTAACTCTTTCTTGGAGGAGACTAACACCTTTGATAATTCTATACCCGAATCTGAAACTTTCTGCTTTGATTTGGAAGAGAATAGTAGTGGCAGTACCACTACTCGTTCTGATTATTCTCTTCCGGGTTATGAAGCTTTCTATTTTGATGACGATCATATTGAAGAGAAGAGTAGTGGCAGTACCACTACTCACTCTGATATTTCTCTTTCTAAATATGATTCGTTTATCTTTGATCTTTCGAATGATCTGTTTCCTCCTGCCGATAGGAGTGACTTTTATCATGAGGAGTTCGCCGATGAACTTGCTCACATCATATCTCCACCGGAGTATGATTGTTTCTATTTTAAGAGTGAGCCCGATCCGGGTGAGTTGACTAGAATTGTTGACTCCGGGATTCGTGAGAATGTTCTTTCTACGACAAATGTGAATTTACCATTCGAGGACGACCAATCTCCTCTCTTGGCATATGTTGTATGGATCTTTCTTTCTTTTCTCACGTATCCCGTTGCTCCTCCATATAGATACCATTTTTGACCCCGGCATCTCCATTTATCATTCTTTTATGCCGGGTATATCTCATCAGAGTGGAACTTTCATGAAATTCAATGTTTATCCAAACAACTTGAATGAAAGTCCGATGGAGATTTTATCTTCCACTTGCTCCCCCATGGACCAATGAATTCGGGGTCGAGTCAGGCTCAAGACTCGGTTAACAAAAATAAGCGCTTCGTGGGTGGCAACCCATGCTTATCCTAGTAGTAGTAATGAATAAGTGTTTTTTTGTTGTGTGAGAGGCTCGCCTCTTTCTTTCCCGTGTTTTGTGTTTTGTGGTTTATTGTCCAGGATTTCCCGGATTGTGATGACTCTCGTGCTCGCGGTTTTGTCCTTCGTTCACTCGAGCTTCACATCCTCAGCTTCATTTGGGAATCCAATATCCAAATCTTATCGACTAACGTTTATCTTTGAGCATAATTAATAAACGGCTTAGATTTACGTAGAGACCCTTCTTAAAACATTGAGGACAATGTTTAGTTCTAGTATGGGGGATCTATCGATTTGATTGCGCCTGCAGCCGTTGTTTTCGCGTAATCCTGTTTTTACCACCAAAATTTCAAAAAAATGAAAAAATTTAAAAATTTTCAAAAATAAAATAAGTGTTTTGTCACAATTTTGACTTTCCTGCTGGGTAGAATAAGAATAAATTTTGACCCGATCGAGCGTGTTGAGCTCTAGCTTGTTCCTTAACTTTTAGACTAAGCATTCGCGGACTAAGCATTCGCGGAAATTCACGAAGAACAAAAAATGATAGAGTTAATTATGAGTGGGATGCTAAACAAGGATTATTTGGAAATCTTAAGAGCTCATGTATGTAATTTGTGGCTTTTTCTCCCATAAGCTCTTAACCGGACTAATAATACGTGCTATTTTTGGAGTTAAACTAATATCAAATTTTTTTGTTTTTAAAGGGGGTATTAGATAGCAATAATTTTAGTCTTCTACTTATTCCCCCACCCCCCCCCTAGTGTATAACTTTAAAAATTTTTAGTCTTAGTTCAAATTTATACTTGAATTTTTCAAAAAGAAGTCTTCTCTATATAAAAAAAATGAAATGATGAAAAATGAAAAAATATAATAATAATAATTATAAACTGTGGGCTGATAAAAGTTTGATGTATCTTGCCGGCTCACAACCGATGTTACAGCCTTCTAAAGAAAGCCTATAGTAAGAATAAAAATCCGAGACTGATAAAAGTTTGCTGCATCTTGCCGGCTCACAACCGATGTTGCAGCCTTCTAAAAGGTCGAGGGTTACAATTGTATCATGGTTATATTTAATATTAAGTGTGAATTAATAAATGTAAGATCTCTTTTTGTTAAATTTAAATATGCTTTTGAACTTTGACTATTTCATTTTAAGTTTTTAAATAAGCAATGTATATACGGGAAGCCTAAGAGTTTTTGAAACCAAATGTCCGTGAATCCCGATACTAGTCTCTGTGGGGTGTCAAAAGCCTGGTCACTTAGCCGCAAGGTTGGGATGTGCCGAGACGAAAGTCGCTACATGGGATGATCTCGCCTTCAAACTCACATCCACAAACAAACATCCACAAAATGAGGTGGCATGTTTTGATTGGATTAATCAAAGAGAAGAGAGAGAAAGTATTTAAAAATCATCGAATCAAAACATGCCACCTTATTTTGTGGATATTTGTTTGTGGATGTAGCATAGCTCTTTTTACAATAAGAAGCTATTTTATTTGAACTCCTCTCATCATCAACACCCTTATTTTAATATAGCTAATAATAATTTGCTTTAGCCCAACAAATAATCATGGGCTTATTTAATAAGTGGGCTCAACTTTTCACTGTTTTAACCTTTAACATTTGCCATTTGGGCATTTGGCTATGACGTTGCATGGCAACCTACTACAGAGTAAAAGACTTGTATTTAAGAATTCAGATTTCACTCACAAAAATTAAAAATCCAATCGAACCAGACCAAAAAAATCGAATCAAATTTGCTAAAACTGAACCGAAACGAACTAAATATTCGGTTTGAATATGGTTTTGCAAAACGAAAAACTTAATTTCGAAAATATGCGTGAGTGTTTAGGTGAGTTTTACCTGTAGATCACTTATCAAGAATTATGTTAAGCTCTTATTAAAATACCTATCTTAGTCAGACTATATATATGATAATGAAATTTTGACATTTGAACTCAATCAGTAAAAAATAAATCATTATGTCATGAGTTTACACATCCAAAAGTCAATGATTAGTCTCCTATGTAACCGATTAAAAAATAAAAAGTTTTGTTAACCTTTGTTCAAGTGTTATGTTGCGATAGATATAAGTTGCAAATTAATGAAAACCTATGTATTTTCCTATGATACACGGTTCGTTACTTATGTAGTGTTTGATAAAGACTTAATGAGTCTTAATTGAATATTTGGTAAATTAATTAAGTCATTAAAGGCTTGTTTGTTTTGTGCTTAAAATTAACAAATGACTTTAAAAAAAAGCCATGAGGAGGAGGGTCTACATATTAAGTCCATGGCTTAAATCATAATTTTACATGTTTACCCTCCTATTTTTTCACATATAATCACACATAACTGATTTTCAAGGTATAAAAGTAATTTTCTTAATTAAGACATTATATTAAGCACATAAAACAAACAGTTATATATCATATACAAACAGACAACATATATCTAGAAAGACACCGTAATTTTATAGGACTTAATAAAAAAATTAAACAAACAGGCCCTTAGTTATAACAGCTTTTAATCGGTCGCTTTTATATTTTTAACAAGTTAAATTAAATAATCTTTCGTCCCATGTTAAGTGTTTGCGATGTTATTTTTGTATATCTTATAATAAGTGTTTATTTTCTATCTCAGCCAATGAAAATAGAATTTAGTGGGTAGATATGATATTTTTTTTTTTTGAACGGCAAATTAAATAGAACCTAGCAAGACGCTAGAAAGAAATTACAAAGAGATTAAGTTCGGGTTTTTCAACCAACTATCCCAAGAAAAAGAGCTATTACATCTACTAACGCACCAATCAAAAGCACGGGAAACAATATCATCGAAAAGCACCGAACGTCTCGGAGGGGTCTCGGCGAAGATAGACTGGTAACTTTGTAATTAGCGTAATCCGTTTAAACTTTGTAAATTATGTAAGTGAAAGTGGAGCATCAATTAGATCATGTGACATTTTACTACTGTTTTCAACTAGATAAATTAATGGTTTATTGGCCTATTATATGATTCTGAACTTTGCTCACCAATCGTTATGGTTATCATTTTCAACTCTTGAAAGTTACAATACATAGCACAGGGAGAGCATCTAATCTTCTAAAAAAAAAAAAAAAAACTTTTACATTGTTGGATATTTGTATGCCTGTTATTAATATATTTTTGTTTTATTGTATGTCATTTTTCAATCATGTTTTGCATACCAACGAAACTCGAAAGCTACTTATTCCGGAATTGTTTAAAAATTAACTTTTTTGGGAGGGGGGCAAAAGGTATTCTACATGTGATATTGTAACATATCAACATATTTGTTATTTAAGTTAAAAAGTGATTAACGGTCAACAAAACGATAGTTTAAAATGCTTTAGTTATTGTGATGTTATTAGATGCATACCGACCTGGCACATCAATAATAGTTATTGTCCATCTGCAACTTGCACTCTTACACCGATGTTTTCTATCAATTTAAGTTAAAGGTTGTTGAACACTTGAATCTTATAGAAGAAGTTCTCAGTTATCATTTCAATTTCTATAAATGTCGATGCCAAAAGAAAAGAACAAAAATGAAAAGAAAAAGGCTTAAAGGGTACATTTCCTTTGAATCTCATATATTTTGTCGTGAAAATGCATGTGCTTTATTATTATTAGGAATTATGGTTTTAGTTTTATTTAAATCAAGTTTTTTTTACCAAGCTAACGTTCAAATATACTTGTTACAAAATTTTACAATTCTTTAATCTTTATAGGGTTAAGTCCATATATAAGTAACCAACTTACAAAAAATTCTAATGTTAAGTGTTGAACTTTGAAAAATAGCATTCAGACCCACGAAACTTGTTATGACTTATTAATATAAGCAATATGACATTTTTTACTGCCACATCAGCAAATAATACAAAAATTTTCAAAGTTACCCACTACACCACACTATTTCCTGTAATGTAAAATTTGACCCATTAAACCCAAAACTTTTTTTTATCGCAAAATATGTAATCTTGTATGTGACCCATATCATTTTTCCCGTATGACCCGTATCAAAAAAATACAAACACAATAAAAATCTAAAACACCATTAACTAAGAAAGTTAATTAATTAACATTCATCAACAGATACAAGTCATTACTACATGAAATATTGTTTGATCAGCTAATACAAGTTAGATTGCCCAAAAATTAGCTTAACATATTACCAGAATACTGTTTCAAGATGAGTACTAGATTAAATTAAACAAAATGATGAAATCCATTCATCACCTTCAACATCCAACATTTCTTTTCCCTTTTGACTTGTCTGCACATCTTCCAAGTGTTCTCATCCATCCCATGTGTCAACATTTGGTAGTCCAAGCACACATCCTGTGATTGCAATAGGGCTTTTGACATTTGGATTGTGTTTCTGTGAGACTGGTACATATTTAGCTTTAGACTTTAGAGAGTGACATTCGTGAATGAGATCCTGACCAGTGTGCACTATGGTACCCTCCTTGTCTGTGCTAGGAAAAGAGCAATCAGAAAGATGGTCCTCAATATTGTCATAGCCATAGTTGTCCAACAATCCTTGTATTGATGGCCCATAAACAGGTACCCTTGGTATTCATGGGCCATTGCTGTTATCTGAACTTTTTGAAATCACAATTAATTCTGCCAAAAAAAAAATCGTAATTGTTACCCATAAGTATGTTAACAATGCACATAAGGTAAATCAAACAACCTTAAGTCTGCTAACTCTGCAAATAAGGTGAACAACCAGCCCTAACTCTGCTAACTCTGTTAATAAGCTAAACAAATTAGACTACAAATAAGAAAAAACCAAACATCCCTAATTCTGCTAACTCTGGAAATATGCTAAACAAGCATCCCTAACTATGCTAACTCTGCAAATAAGCTAACCTATAGCAGCCCTAAGTCTTCAAATAAGGTAAACCAAACAACCATAATTCTGCTAACTCTGCTAATAAGCACACCCCCAAGTCTGCTAACTCTGCTAATAAGCTAACCCCTAATTCTGCTAACTCTGGAAATAAGCTTAACACAATAACCCATAAATCTGCTAATAAGCTAAACTCAATAACCCATAAATCTACTAATAAGCTAAACCAAGCAGCCCTATGTCTGCAAATAAGCAATAACCTAATCAAAAAAACCTAAGTCTGCTAATAAGCATAACCAAAATAAGCTAAACACCAAAATACAAATAACCCACATACAAAGAAGTTAATAAGCTAATAAGCTAAACCAAAATAAAAACAACAAATGACATACCTTTACTCATTATAAATGATGGCGATTATGGATTCCTTATGTGGGTTGAATTAGGGTTGTGTTTGATTATTGGGTCGATTAGAGAATTTTGTGTTGGAATTAGGGTTTTGTTAAATTAATGGGTCGGGTTATAAAAAGGAATTGGGAGTACTATTATTTAATAACCGGAAAACAAAAAAAAAGTGACGTGGAAGGTTACTCGGTTTCAGCCGGTAATCCTTCCCAATTTTGACTATTATTACCTATATTGAATTACATTTAAAAGTTTTGTGGGCCTGGATACTATTTTTCAAAGTTTGATACCCAACCTTGGAATTTTTTGTAAGTTGGTTACCTATCTATGGACTTAACCCATCTTTATATTCACTTCTCACAAATAATAAACGGAAGATGAATTTTTAAAAGGGTAAAAGCCATAAATTACCAACGTACTTTCCAAAATTTCCCGACTTGAACCCTTTACTTTTTTTATTAACACCGAAACCCACGTATTTTTATTTTTTTAACCGACTTGAACCAAACGTTTGTACCGTTAGTTATTATGTGGCAACGTTAGTCCATTTAGCTAACCATCACTTTGCATCGTTAGTCATTTAACAATAATTTTCTTTATATGATTTTTTACGTTTTCGCTCGTTTTTTACGTTTTTGTTCATTTTTTAGGGATTCGTCTGGTTTTTTACGTTTTCGTCTGTTTTTTTTGCGTTTTCGCCCATTTTTTTATGTTTCGTCCGTTTTTTACGGTTTCGTCCGGTTTCTTACACTTTTGTACATTTTCTTACGTTTTCCTCTGTTTTTTTACTATTTCGTCTGTTTTTAAGTTTCGTTTGTTCTTTTACGCTTTCGCACGTTTTTTTTAAATATGCGTTCGTTTTTTTACGTTTACATCTAGCTTTTTACGATTTTGTCTGGTTTTTACATTTTCGTCCGTTTGAAATCGTACGAAAACGTAAAAAAACGGACGAAAACTTAAAAAAACGTAAAATACAGACGAAATCGTACGAACACGGTTGAAATCGTACGAAAACGTAAAAATACAGACGAAAACGTAAAAAAAGGACGAAAACGTAAAGGATTGGAAGAAAACATAAAAAACGAACGAAAACGTAAACACAGTCGAAATTTTAAAAAACCAGACGAAAACGTAAAACAACGGACGAAAACGTAACAAAACGTACGAAAGCGTAAGAAACAGGACGAAAACGTAAAAAAGGTCGAAAACGTAAAAAAACGGGCGAAAACGCAAAAAAAAAACAGACGAAAACGTAAAAAACCAGACGAAATCGTAATAAACGGACGAAAACGTAAAAAGATGTACGAAAACGTAAAAAAACAGACGAAAACGTAAAAAACGAGCGAAAACTTAAAAAACCATATAAAGAAAATCATATAAAGAAAATTATTGTTAAAGGACTAACGATGAAAGCGATCGTTAGCTAAATGGACTAACGTTGCCACATAATAACTAACGGTACAAACGTTTGGTTCAAGTCGGTTAAAAATTTAAAAGTACGTGAGTTTCGGTATTAATAAAAAAGTAAAAGGTTCAAGTCGAGAAATTTTAGAAAGTACATTGGTAATTAAGGAAAAAAAACACCCGCTTAATCAATTCGAACAAATACCCATTTCATAAAATCGGATTTTAATCCGACCCATCTTGTCTATGTTTTAAAATCGGATTTTATATAAGCCCAAAATCATCTAACAACTGTCTACTTCTGCTCACTTTCTTCTTCATTTCAAATTTCTATAAAAAAAATGAGTGCTTCAAGGTTTGTAAAATGTGTTTGTGTTGGAGATGGAGCTGTTGCTAAAACTTGTATGCTCATTTGTTATACGACTAACAAGTTCCCTACTGTAAGTCTCTTTTCATAATTTGTGAGTTATGTTAAAGAATGAATATAAAGATGATTATGTTGGAATATGTCCAAGTATAAATTAATATATGTCCGGATTATTTATTCGAGCCTAAGGGGACGCACGCGTTAATA
>BQNB010002204.1:93038-108644 GCA_026074375.1 Tanacetum coccineum
AACAAATACCTCGTATCTTTATTCATCAGAAAATAAAATTGTCTTACAATCCCAATTATCCAAATGACTAACAAACACAGATTTACATGAAACTACTAGCTGGAAAAGCTAACGCTTTTGTAAACGGATCAGCTAAGTTGTCATCTGTGTGAACTTTTTCTAACTTTATGTCACCAAATTCAATAACTTCACGAAGGTAGCGAACTTTGGCACTAAAATGTCTAGCACCTTTAGTGATTCCAGGTTCGTTAGCTATGGTAATTGCTCTAGTATTATCACAATACATACTTATGGGTTCTTCAATTGTGGGAACCACACCCAGCCCAGAAATGAATTTTCTAACCCAAACAGCTTCCTTAGAAGCAACATAAGCAGCAATATACTCAGCTTCTGCAGATGAACTAGCGAAAATGCTTTGCTTGGCACTCTTCCAATCAACAGCACCTCTATTTAAAATGAACACATATCCAGTCTGAGACTTTAGGTCATCAGCATCTGTCAGATATCTAGCATCAGTGTAGCAAGAAACCCTAAGCTCTTGTTTTAGATCACCTCCGTAAACTAGAAACATATCCTTAGTATTCCCGAGATACTTCAGAATGTTCTTAACAGTAGTCCAGTGGAGATCACCTGGATTCTGTTGAAATCGGCTTGTTGTGTTCTGAGCGAACGCAACATCAAGGCGAGTACATCTTACAGCATACATAATAGAACCCACAACCAAGGCATATGGAACATTTTGCATGCGCTTCAATTTAGCAGGTGTAGAAGCACCTTATGATTTACTCAATCTTAGCTTTTCTTGCATGGGGATACTTCCACGTTTGGAATTCTCCATGTGATAACGCTTTAAGATTTTTTCGATATAAGCACTTTGACATAAGCCAATTAACCGTCGCGATCTATCTCTGTAGATCTTGATTCCAAGAATATATGCAGCTTCACCTAAATCTTTCATAGCAAAACACTTTCCAAGGTAGGATTTTACATCTTGTAACATTGGAATGTTGTTTCCCATGATCCTTTAGATGATCTAAAAACTCTTGACTCATATATTCGCTCCCACGATCAGAACGTAGCGATTTTATGGTCTTACCGAGTTGATTTTCTACTTCCTTTTGAAACACTTTGAAAGTTTCAAACACTTCATGTTTAGGCTTTAACAAGTAAACATAACCATAACGACTAAAGTCGTCAGTGAAAGTGACGAAGTAGTTTGCTCCTTGTCTTGACATGATCTTAAATGGGCCACATACATCGGTGTGTATTAGTCCAAGTAAGTCTTTGGCCCTTTCCACTTGATGTGTGTAAGGTTTCCTTGCCATCTTTCCAGACATACAAGAGACACATTTTTCAAAAGCCCTAAGGTCAGTTGAATTGAGAAGTCCATCGTGTTGCAACCTCTCAATAATGCGTTCTGCTGAATTTCTAAGACGACAATGGCCACAAAAGAGCATGTCCAAGTCTAGTTGGCTCTTTTGATGCTTACATTATATATAGAACTGTTCATTGCATAAGAATTAGACAAATCAATTTCAAAAATACCATCCCTTGGGATAGCACTAAAATAAACCATGTTATTCCTAGAAACTTGAATTGTATTATTCACGAAGTGGTTAATAAAACCATCTTCGTACAAACGGGAAACTGAAATTACTCCTCTAGTAATAGAAGGAGCATAATGACAATTGTTCAAAACAATAACTAATCCGCTAGGGAGAGATAAATCAAAGTTGCCAATTGCTTCCACAGCTTCACGTTGACCATTGCCCACGTACAAGCTAAGAGCCCCCGGCTTCAGTTTCCTACTTGCCCTTAGACACTGCGTTGTATTACAAATGTGTGTACCAATAACCAGTGTCATAGATTCATGATCTATTAAGGAAAATATTGAGTTCTATAGTGAAGATACTTGAACCACCATCTCCAGAGGCTGCTTTCTTTTTCTTCTTTAGCAACTCGGTTAAAAGGTACAGAGGACAGTTCCCTTCCAGTGGTCTTGTCTCACCACACTCATGACAGATTGAGTCCTTTGCGGGATCTTCCCTCTTGGGTGGAGGGGGAATCTTGGGCTTGGGAGCATAAGTGTGCTTATTTTTCCTATTCCCTTGATTTTGTCCCCTGGCAGCCATTTAGGGTTGCGTTTTTTGTGCTTTTTACCTTTCCTAGGACTTTACCCTCTCGAATAGCATGGTAGACAGAGCTTTGTTTTGGGCAGAGTTATTGCTCATCGGAGCTTTGCATAGCATGCAACTCGTTAACTGTCTTCCCCAGGCTATGCATATTATAATTCTGCACAAACCCATCAAATTCCTTGCGTAGACCGATTAAAATCAGACTCACAGCAAGGCCAAGTGTCACGGGGTGCCCCAAACGCTCTAGATTGTCAATATAGCCCTTCATTTTTAGAACATACGAGCTAACTGACTGCCCTTCTTCCTGTTTGCAAGAGTGAAAATCTCGCGTAGTCTGAAGAAGCTCATGCTCTGCTTGTTGGGCAAATAGAGTTTTTAACTCCTTTAGCGTGTCATTAGCATGGAGGTTTTCCAGATTTCATTGGATCTCTGGCTCCATGGTCATGAGCATGAGTCCAGCAATCTCTTTTGATCCTTTAACCCAAGCAGTATGAGCTGCAAGGATTTCAGGAGCAACTTGCTGACCCGTAGGAGCTACAGGAGCAGGAGGAAGTGGCTGCTCTAGGTAATTCAACTTATCCTCAATTGATAGTACAATCCTGAGTTGTTTGAGTACCAATCAATAAAAGTTGGGTCCATCAGTTTTTTGCTTTTGAAGAAGCCCTGAAACCGAGATTGTTTAGCTGACGAGGTTTGTCCATCTACAATTAGAAAAAAGTTTCAAATATTAGTATTGTCGATAAATAAATTCTTAAAGGATTATCTACCTAATTAATTACTAATAAACTAAGATCCAACTTGACCTCCCACTTATTATAGAAGGCTGACCAACGTAATGTAAACTGAATAGGGCAAGAGGTAAGCTGACGATCGTTAATTGCATGAATGCAACTCTTAGATTAGGAGACTAAATGACATTAGAAACTCTTATAGTAATGTCAAAAGCATTTTTGGTCTCATCTTATGCTCGGGTCCGAGGTCTGACCAAGCATACTCGATTTAAGTCCACCAGGAAACAGAACCATGTGGAAATTGACATAGATCTGACCTGAGGAAAAAATTCGCCATGGTTGGCAAGGCCCTGAGGTTGACCAGAAGGTCAAGCCCAAATGCACGTGTTTCAAGTTTTGGCTGGCATAGACCTTAAAACTTCATATAAGGGTAATACACTAAATGTGACCAAAGTTGTGTACAAGAAGCATGCAAAACAACCTGGTAGCACAAAGTTAAGAAACATTATTGTTAATCTTTTGGAATAGACATCAATTTAGTCAATGTTTCACGGTAGCTCCATTTTGGACGCACAAAGAAGCAGAGAAACAGGTCAGCGCGAAGCTTATTAAAAACCTGACTTCATTTGGGGAATCTTACTGTCGACCTCCTTAAACTTCTCTTATAGTTTTGTCCATAATTGGGCTGAGCCGTACTTCCAATTGACTAATGATGCTATTTTATGTTAAGAAACCCCTTTTGTAAATATTAGTTTTATTGAAGCCAAAATGGTTGATTACAAATATGATCAAACCCTATATTTTTAACTCCTACATGCCAAAAACACAAGTAATTCAAATAATTCCCTCATATTCCGAAGTATGTAGTGGGGCCGGGTGAAAATTAAAGACAATTCAACCCGTACCGCTCATGTAAAACTAAAGCTTACAAGAAATCAAATTTCAATAGTTTAAATGTCTATTATTTGTCCAAAAACCCGGTTTTCACAAATAACACATACAGGTCACAAGGAATAAAAATACGTGTGTAAATATTAGACTGTCAATCCAAATTTTCTCTATAAGTATTAATCCGGTTAAGAGTTTCATAAAATTATATTTTTGAAAATATTGACTGACACAAGGCATATCATATATAAGCAATTAAAACAGACTAAAAATTGGATTGAAAATTGAGTAACAAATTATATAATGAAAAGCAGTAAATCACATAGATGGCCTCGAGTTCTCAAAACAGTCTTCCCCAATTGGAGAACCATAAGACTCTCACTAGGTTTTCTGCTAATGTGCCTAGATCGCCACATACATCATATAACATGATTGCGTGAGTCTTATAGCCGAGATTAAGCAAAAATATAATCATCATGGTAGCTTAATTAACATTAAATATGATCTATTCTTCTTTTTATTAGAAATAACATAATTTGTTGATTCTAGGTTTTGGTATTCATTATGTATAATGGCAAGGATGCATGTCGAGCCATAAATTTTAATAAAGAATCAATAAATGAACCAATTTCATGCAGCCCTAGCATGTTTTAAATCGTATGTAATACATAAATACTAAACAAGTTGACTCGTGATGCCACTGTTGGAATCTAACAATCAAGTTAACCAATTAACTCTTACGAGTACGCAGCGGATAGATCTAGTCTAGCATATATAATTAACATACATTAAACACAATAAGGGACATGAAAAATAAATAGAGACATACCCTTGTAGTCAACATCAAATGATTATGAAACAAGTGACTAAGTGGTCACCTCTACGAGTGCTCACACAAACACGTCTAACAAGCACGCCCGGATGCTAGTCCAAACCTCACGTGTATCCCTTACAACAATTGTATCCAATCACCTCTGAATAAAGTACCCAAAACCTCTCTTGAATATAGGACCGAAAATTTAGAATGGGAATGCTTAGGGTTTATTACCGGAAATTCGGTTCCAACCGAATTAGACAGAATGAACCGAAAAACCCAAAACCAAAACCCTAGGTCGAATCAATCAGTTCCCACTCCTTGGAAACAAGTAAACCGAATGTATGAACCTGCTAGAACAGCCAGGGATCAAAACTCAATTCAAAAAACCCTAAATGGGGTTCACCGAAATAGGAAGGAACCAAAAACAAGAAACCAAATAAGGGTTTGTTTTAATCGTTCTTATGCTTGAAAATGAAGATACAAGTCTGTGTGGGAGTTTGTTTTTGCCGTGTGTCGTGTAAATGTAAATAGGGTTGAGGTCTTTATATAGCCACTTAACCCTAGCTTATGATAAGAATGAATTTAAGCCTTATCAAAACACATTTAAAACACCTTAAGCCTTATCACAAACAACCTACTCCTTATCACCTAGGTTCAATGAACCAAGACCTCCCTTAGAACCCTCACAATGGCCGGCCAAACAAGCTAGGACACCATAGGTTCTTGTCTTGATCTTTTATTGTCCAAACGGTTTACATTCGATCCTTTTCGTGAAGTAACAAACGTGCTCTAAATGTTTATCGTGTGTGCCCCCAATAGGCTCACACACTTCTAGTCGTACTCGGCTAGTTCAACTCACATAATCCAACAGTTGGTATGTCTAGTGGTTTATTTTGCATTCATGGTTTCAAAATTAATTCTGGAAGAGGCACCATTGTTGTTTGGAACCCTTCGATAAGAAAATCAGTCGGTATTGTTGTCCCTTATGTGCCGCATAGCGTTAATTTTGGTTTTGGGGTTTCTCCTGTTACTTGTGATCCTACCATTATCAAGATTTCATATCCCGCTCACAATATCCGTTGCAAGTTGAAATTTTTACATTGAGCTCTAAGCGTTGGAATTTAATTATTCCAAGTAGCAATCTGCCTCTGAATCAATTATGATCTTGATGCGCAAAACTCAGTTCTTATAGAGTAATTTTATTTATTCGGCAACTATTGATTTTGAAGCAGAATCTAACAGTTTCAAATATCATAACAACATGTCCCAATTGATTTGATTTACCAATGAATTAAAGAAAAAAAATTTCCCGATAGCTTAGTAAACGAGGTCTTACGCATTTTAACCATTTTCAAAGCTAAGGGAGTCGTCTTGCTTGTGTCTCGCACGTTATTGTCACAAAAAAAGTTTATGGGTGTATGGATGATGTTCATGTAGGATGATGGGTAAGGAGTTAGCTTCTTTTAAAAGAATGTTCAATTTTTGATAAATGATACATCAGTAGATAAGATACTTGGGTTTATGAAGAGGGGTGAACCTGTACTTGAAAGTTACCAGGAGCTTGAAGAATCAGACCTCTCCGTTCTTGAAGCTTATGAACCTTGGTGGGAACACATGACTAATCTTGGGATTTATGGAGTGAATGGTTCATTCTTTCATGACTCTCACGTTAAACATTACTTCCTTGTATCACTTCGGATGGTTTTGTATACTCAGACCTGATGTGATCAGAAAGATGAATATTCAATCCCTAGATCTTATTTTTCTCTTTCTTTTAAATTATGATGATGCTATTTCGAGAACAAAGAATGTAGTCCTAATTTATGCTTGCCTAATGAGTAATTAATGTTCATCGCACGTAGAAATGTTGTTAGCATTCTTGGCTTATATACGTCCGTGTTACATTCTCCCCTCATTTTGCTTGCGGGCTATATTGGTTTATTCAGTAGTCAATCATTATAGTATAGCGTAACTTTGAGAGATCAAGGGCTAAAAATATCCACAGATAATGGAAGATTTCTATGTATCCTTACATAAACCGAAAATGAGCAATTTAGTCACTTTTTCCGAAAACCGAATATCTTGTTCACATGCCTTTTAGAGTTTTAGTACCTCGAATCTGATCATTTAGGTGCTTTACTACCATAAATTTGAATGTTATAGTAACGGAGCCCGAATTTGAACTGTGTCTTGATGATGGTAGTCGATAGGATAAGCCAAGCTCAAAATGCATCATAACTTCCCATGAAAAACAAATATTCAAACAAAAATAATTTGAGCAAGAACTATCATATTTCCAAATCGTTTTTCTAGATTGACACTCGGTTATTGTAATTTGTAAATATGTCGATCAGTATCATTGTAAGTAACAAACTGGTTATCCAGGAGACTGTGATCAACAATGTCACATGCATGTAAAAAAAATATGAACAACTTTGCTATTTTTTTTTAGGTAAAGGGTTTAACAACTTTGCTATTTAGCATGATATCTTACATTTAATCCAGGTTTTAATTCACAAAAGTCTCGTTTAAAAAATACACTGCTAGAAAAGAAACATTTGAAAAGCTTGTGCAAGACAAGAAAAATGAAGGTTTTTTTATCGAACCAAAAGATGAGAGCAAAGCGATTTCCTTAATGCCCTTATGAATTTGTAAAGCATATCGGAATATCTCTCTGCACTCAGCCAACAATGTTTGGAAAAATTCTAAGCTTGTGAGCGACGAACTGTACACATATACAATAAAAGCTACAGTTTGAATTAGTCATTGAGGACTACTAATTAATAAAAAGAACTCATCAGATCGATAGTGAAACTTTTGCCAAGTCTACTTGCACAACATCGAGATGAATAAAAAAAACTTGACTAGGACACTATATACGGTAAAATAACAAGTTAAGTTCTCATAGATTTGGTTTTAAGGAAGAAGATATATATGTTTCCAGCATACATATACTTCGTTTGCTGTCATTTACCAAACAAGTGATAAATTCTTTAATCATATTAGGCGTCTCTTTTTTAGAGTGCAGTAGTCATGTGCACTAGTCATGGTGCTTCAACTAAAGTTACTCAACCGTGTTCAAAAGGTAATGCGTCTGGTCATGACAGAACCTCATTGTAATGAAACTGGACATCTAATTTAAAAGTACGTGAGTTTCGGTATTAATAAAAAAGTAAAAGGTTCAAGTCGAGAAATTTTAGAAAGTACATTGGTAATTAAGGAAAAAAAACACCCGCTTAATCAATTCGAACAAATACCCATTTCATAAAATCGGATTTTAATCCGACCCATCTTGTCTATGTTTTAAAATCGGATTTTATATAAGCCCAAAATCATCTAACAACTGTCTACTTCTGCTCACTTTCTTCTTCATTTCAAATTTCTATAAAAAAAATGAGTGCTTCAAGGTTTGTAAAATGTGTTTGTGTTGGAGATGGAGCTGTTGCTAAAACTTGTATGCTCATTTGTTATACGACTAACAAGTTCCCTACTGTAAGTCTCTTTTCATAATTTGTGAGTTATGTTAAAGAATGAATATAAAGATGATTATGTTGGAATATGTCCAAGTATAAATTAATATATGTCCGGATTATTTATTCGAGCCTAAGGGGACGCACGCGTTAATACGTAAAACAATTAAAGAATATATTAAATGTAATATATTTATGTGATAAGCATAACTTATGTTAAATAGTTAAAGTAAATATTTAATGAGTTATTAATATGGCATTTAAGGAAAAAGAAAGTAACGGTTTTCTTTTTAATTGGCCATAAACCCCTATTAAGAAGGTGAGAGGGTTTTCCTTGTAAGCACAAGGAATTTAGCCTATAAATAGAGGTTAAGGGATTCATTGTTGATGAGCCTTGAAAAATATAATCCCTAAATCTCTCTCCATCTCTTTTGTTTAATCGATCAACCAAAACTCAAAAGGGTTT
Source organism: Tanacetum coccineum (assembly GCA_026074375.1). NCBI lineage: Eukaryota > Viridiplantae > Streptophyta > Magnoliopsida > Asterales > Asteraceae > Tanacetum > Tanacetum coccineum. The sequence continues at coordinate 101,546 of BQNB010002204.1, forward strand.
TTCGGTTCTTGTGTTGGTTCGATCCAAGGGGAAAAACCACAAGGGTTTCAATCGTTGATTTCTACGAGAACGTGGTGGTTTTATTGCTTATCACTACTAGTACTAGCATACTTAATTGTTTGCTAAAGAACGTATAGTGTGTGGAAGCTTAGAGGAATCATACTTTGATTCTTGTGGTTTCGCGTGGTATTATACACACGCGTATATAGAAGACGGTGTTTACGGTTACCTTTAAACGGTGTATCGTTTCGTGCTAAAAGGTACATGTTTTCTATCTTGTTAATTATTGTGTTCTACACGTGACCATTTATTCCGCTGCGTACTCGTGTTAATTTAATTGTTAATTAGATCATAAAACCCAACAGTGGCATCACGAGCCATCGTGTAGAATCTTTAATTACAAGAAATTAAGTTGGACAAAATTAGAGTTTCATAATTAATTTTAATGCCCCGTTGGGCGTTTTTTGTTAAAAAGATTTGATCTTGAAGGTTAATAAAATTAATTAGACGAGATTTAGGTTGTATGCAACTTTATATAAAAATGCTTTGCGTTTTAGCAGTCTATATTTCTTGAAAAGTCGGCACATAATCAAGAATGTCCTTTGGTTTTTCTGCTTGCAGATCTTCGTGATAACAAGGCGTATTTAGCTGATCACACGGTTTCTGATATTATCACATATGCTCAGGTATGAAATCCTCAATCTCGTTGACTTTAATAAACATTCAAACCTACTACATTTCAATTTCAAATTCAAATTCAAATCGATGCTTTTGACTTTTTGTGAAAACTGAAAACTAGTACTCTGTATTTGACTCAAAAAGTCAAAACCCTTAATTAAGTTATTGACGTTTAGGGGGAGGAACTAAGGAAACAAATTGGCGCAGTTTCTTACATTGAATGCAGTTCCAAGACTCAACAGGTACTTAAACTGTTAAACATCTTATATACCAGATTTTTTTTCTTTCCATTTGCGACCTATAAAACGTTTTTTTGAAGTTATTTTTTTGTTATCTATCAGAATGTCAAATCAGTTTTTGATACGTCAATCAAAGTTGTGCTACAACCACTAAGGAGGAAGGAGGTAGCAGCGAGACCAAATAGGTACAAAAGTTTTGGTTGCTCATTCGTGTAAGTATAATACCATGAAGGTTCTTAAAGTTTATATCTTCCATCGTCGTACTTATTTATTCACTACTTAATAACAGAGGCATTGTCTGTGGAGGTTGCGCTGCTTAGAATAGGCTCATCCATTGATGAATCTGTCTCACCATTTGACATCAGGATGTTTAAATTTTCAAATGTAATTTGTTTTCATTCTTAAGAAATTTAGTTGTATGTTCAATTGTTTTCTGTTATAAAAATGATGCAGCCATATATTAGCTTAATTTTATTCTTTCCTTTATGATAATTTTTGTAGATATGAAGATCTGGGTTTTTTGATTTTTGGATGTAGATGTGAAGATCTGGTTTTTTGATTTTTGGATGTAGATATGAAGATCTGGGTTTTTTGATTTTTAGATATATGAAGATATGTTGGATCTTGAATGAGGTGGTTGTTGTGATGGAATAAAAGGTTAAAAGGGTGGAAAAGTAAAAAAATAAAGTGCAAGGGCGAAATGTAACATTGGCAAAAGAATAAAATGGTACATTTTGTATTAAGATTTGCCATGTCAACATTTTTTTGTTAATTATGGCTACAATAGGAAGATTAGCAAAGTGTTGACACACAAAAGAAAAATTAAAAGTTCATAGCTTACAAAAGGAAATCGTGACAACTTCGATGCATTTTTAGACCATTTGACTAAAAGGTAAATACACGCTCGTCTAATAGGTTTGAAAACACCTTAATTACATCCATGAACCGCTAGATTAGAGGCCTATAAGACTATCAGTAATTTAGTATAAATGGTTTGTCTTCACTTGAGCTAAAGGGTGGATCTAGGATTTTGAGTTGAGGGTAGTATTTAAATCAAAAACTATAGCGATAAATAGTCTGTAAAGTAAATTTATATTGATGATGTGTTTAATTGTTTATGCTATGCTGAATTTTTTAAAATATTTAATAGAGAAATAAAGGGTGAATTGCAAAAGCTATTGAAAAAGTGGCTTGTGAGGTTGCTAACTGCTAAATGGAACGAGTTAGTACTCGCTAGTCATCTTATTGGCTCTGCCTCTACGTGAGCTTTTAGTCCTCCAAATGAAATAAGTGAAAAATATTAGTGTAGCTTAATCATTTTACTTGGATTAATGACCAAAAGCACAAGCGCGAAGGTTAAAGCAACTTTTGTAAATAGTTCCGGCAACCGACCAAATACATGATAACATCATATCACGTATGCGATTTATGTAAACAATATGAGAGTAGTTATACAAAAAATTATGTCGAACATACTCAAAATATACACCTTTTTGAGAAGTCATCATCAAATACTGAAATAGTCGGCTCATGTCAAGATAAGTGAGTTACAGCTTACATTAGATTCAGGTTATTATCCAACTCTGTAATTATGTGATCACCAACAACAATGATCTACGACACGATTAGATGATATAATAATCATTCACTTAACTGCAAAACCGGAGTGTTGCATTCATTAGCCAAAATAGTTCTTGGCTTCTTGCAGATTACAAAAATATGAAAAGATCAACATTATCATCCACCATAATCACTACGAGTACAGCTTATAAGAGTAAATCTAATTAGATACAGCAAAAACCGATACAAACTAAGTGATTCACAATCTGACCCTAAACCCATATTCATGAAGTAACACACAGCCCGTGCTAGCATGACTACAATAATCTATCATTTGTGCCTTGAAGAAGAAAAGAGGCTTTACTGCGAACCTGCATTGTTGTACAGCATTTAAAATCTCATTATAAACACAGATAAAATACCAATCAAGCAAAGGTGGCAATTTTGTTCCATTTATAGGTAAACCGTAAACGGGTCAATTGGGTTTCTACAGGTCAAGTGGTTTAACAGCCACACAAACTTTACTCAAAACGCAAAGATTACTATTGTCATGATACTAGTTTTCTCTAATCATGTTGAATGCTATTTAGTTATAAAATTCAAGATGCACAGAAAAATACATATTTTGCCCTGAACCCGTTTTGACTCGTTACCAAACATGACCGTTTTGCCACCTGTATAATGCACTAAGAATTCTGTGCAAACCTTCGAAGCGTAAGACCTCGTGTCTGTAATGTTAATCTGGCAAGAACAATTGCGAAGATAGAGACTCCACATTTCATTCAGTAGCTGTTTCTCTTTCAGTAAGGGGTTGTATAGAAACCAGTTTTCGGTCAACACCATGTAAATGTACACTTTAAAAAGATCACAACTTTTGTCTTTCAAATCTATCATGGTTAGTTGCCTTATTATCTCTTCTTCATCCTCGACCTAAAATACCGTGGGGACATTGTAATCAAAATTATCAGATATTAAGCATTTGTTTTATTAATTAGCTAACTAAATGATAAATTAATCAAAAATGACATTTTGTGAAAGAAACTCAAAATAAAAGACAAATTCTAAAACGGAAACAAAAGCCTCTAAAACATATTTGAAATATAAATATACGTAAGTTTACTGTTAGATAAACAGTTTTGGTGTAGTAGATACGAAATTAATTATCAAAACAGGTTAATTGACCTATATTAACAATCAGAATATGTTAATCCACACATATGAAACTAATTACTGGATTAAAAGCGATAAGAATCTGAGATGATCACTCTCGGAACAAATTCGAATGTAAAATATACCTTGTCAAAGTAACCAAGTAGAATTTGGTATGCAATTACACTTCTAAGCTGCTTGGTGTGTCCACAAACTGCAGAGATACACTCGACAGCTCTCAAGCTATTGATATCCAAAGGAATCCTGTTGTCAAACAACAAACAAGAATAGAGCGTAAAAAAAAACTAAAAGCAGTAATACAAGAAATAAAATAGGAAACATTGGCGAGTGAAAACCTTAAGGTGACAGATTTCGCTATTCTCACGCAGCTGGAACTCCATTCATCATCTGTGAAGAAATTAACTAACGCTAGCAAACATTCATTCAAATCCAGAGACAAGCCTAGTAGTTGTCGATCAAACATAAAACAGATTACAACCACCACTAGCTCTTCTGCTTCTGGTGTTGAGAACACGATACGCATATTCCTACACCAAAAAGCATATAACATATCAAACAGTTGCAAAACTCAAGAAAGTTTGATGATTATCTAATGGTATATTTAATTTGACCTAACCTTGTTTTGCTACAAGCAGCTACAAACTTGATCCATGCTCTAATATTCTGAGGTGGGCCCAAGGATTCAGAATCTAGAAACAGCATCAAGAAGATAAGTAACGAACCCAAATGGTAGTAATAGATTTATCATCAGAGTAGAAGTTCTTTAATATCCCAAAGATAATAGTAATTAACAATGACATTCAAGAAAACAAAATATCACTGAATAACCTGGTACAAACATGGGAAGAAGTATTACCTCCGAGAATCATTGCAGCGTCAGACGAAGCTTTTACAGGCGAATGCAATAAGAAACCATAAGTTTCAAGTGCAATGCTGAGTTCTGAATAACTTGGTAACCAATTGATCTTTAGAGACGGTGAATCACCCTGATTAAGAAAGTAAACCTCATATAACAAGAGGACACAATTAAATTAATCCAAAGGACCAAAATGGCTTCATACCTCTTTTTTTAGCAATAGGATAGCACACCAAAAGTCAGCCGCAGCACTTCTGAGCACTTCCTTTGATGAGTACAACACTGAAAATCCAGACAACACGAAATCAACAAAATGCAAAAATACAATTTGACAATATCATAAGATGGACGGCATACTCAAATGAAAGGTCCATTTGGCTATCACTTCCTCTACTTCACCACATTTGCAGACCAAATTCAATAGCCATCCATTTGTCAATAAACCTTCAAAGAATGTTTCTCCTACAAAAACAAAACGCAATTCAATAAACTAAACTATTAACCAAAAACCTACTTTCCTTCATAAAACCGACCTAATTCAGTAGTAAGCTCGACCAGTGAATTCACTTGGTGGTTCACAACAGATTGAAAAAGTGAGCAGCTTGAAAGATCGCAAAAATCAAACGATGGGAACGCTTTCTGTAAATTGCACGAGAAACCAAATGTTTTATAATTTACACACAATGGTTGTATCAACAACTGGCTGGTCAAAAAATGTTAAACCTGGCGACCAAAAACTTGAAGACCCCAAACAGATACATCATCTTCATCACTTAGTTGAGTCATCTACAAAATACAGCTCGTCAAGCCACATATCTAAACGACAAATATCAATGGAAAGGCAAAATTTTAGGATGTAAACCTTTTCGTGACATTCGTCAACATATTTAGACAGTTTAGCGACTCTTCCGTCCTCTTCATCGTCTGAGTTTGCATAAAGTTTTTTAGTCTTGGCCAATTTTGATTCCCGCTCGACTACCCTATTCTTCTCCTTGTAGTGATCCACTAGTAGATCATCAAGACCTATTATCACTTTCTTCCTGCAAACACCTCAGACATCTTAGCACAAAACCATCACCAAAAAGATAGTTTATAATTAACTTTCTGACATTAAAATTAACATGTATCGTTTCACTCAAATTACATGGACAGAAAAAGCTTTTGTGTTCAAATCACCGTCCCTTAAATAGACCTAAGTGGAGTGTCAAAAAGCCTTGAAACCAGCAAACGTAAATGAAACTGGACAGATTATGTACAGAGATTCTCAGTCCATGGTATGAGATAAAAAAATCTATTTCTAGTCCTGTCTTGGCAGTTACAGTCAGGTCAGGTCTGCTACATAACAGTATGTTGTCATGGTTAATCAATGACCTGTGAGAAAGTTACGGCATATGAGAAAAAAATGAAGGGTTTTAAGCCAATTTGTAAGGGTTTTATAATATGAACATTTCTTCTGCAAAAACTAAAACCTTAAGGGGGTGTTTGTTTCGGCTTATATGTGGGGCTTACGAGCTTATTTGATTTCGGCTTATATTTCATAAGCCCCAATTTTCGACACTCCTAAACATAACACTCCGTAATACTTGACCTTAAACATCAAATTATGCCAAAAACATGCCAAAAAAAGTCCATATTCCACCATGTAGACAGCAATCTTATTTTTTTCCAATTTTAGACTTGTGCGACCGTTACACTGTGCGACTCCGCCACTTTTCAAGTCACAAAAGTGGTAGAGTCGCACAACTTTTGTGACTTTAGGCGGGTGCCAGACCGTGCGACTCCACCACCTTTATGCCACGGACTCCAACACTTTTGTGACACTTGGCACAAAAGTGATGGAGTCGCATACAGGGGCGGAGACAAGGAGACGTGCCCCCTAGCGAAAATAATTGTAGTGTAATTTTTCTAAAATATTTGGCTTTTTGTAATATGCCCCCTTAAGAATCAATTTGTAGTGTAGTTTTGAAAAATTATCGAAGTCCGCCCCTAGTTGCATAGTCTAGCAGTCGCACAACTTTTGGCAATTTTAAAGTTTTCTTTTTTTTGTCTAACATTGGAAATGGCTACTATCAACAAAAAGAACACCTTTTGTAACAATAAATAGCTTAAACCCAAAATTACTAAAACTAAACCCTAGATCATTAAAGAAGAAAAAAAGGGTTACTGTACTTTTTAGTGGGGGCCAGAACGGGTGAAGTGGCAAGGAGAACATCTGATTCGAAATCAAAAGGGTCGTCTTCCATCATCTTCTTCTTCTTCTGATTTTTATGAAACTTTTTTGATAATGAAATTCAAACCGCGCCAAAATTGGGGTAGAAGAAGAAAGGTATTTATTCGGGTTGACCCGAATAATACCAAGTCATTTACTGTTATTGGGCTTTCTATAATCATCTTTCATTTCATTACTTGGGCTTTCAACTGGATTCTCAAGAAATGTCTCATTGAAATTTAGAAAACAAGCAAAGATATCCGCGCGTTACTGCGGGCGTTAATTTTTCGCGCGTTGTTGCGGGCCGTTAATTTTTTATTTTTTTTATTTATTTATTTTTTTTTTTTTTCGCGCGGTTTTTTTTTATATTTAATAGTGTAAGTTTAT
>BQNB010002204.1:108700-122937 GCA_026074375.1 Tanacetum coccineum
TTATGATATTTATATTAGATGCACGCACACTCGTATATAATATTTACCCTATTCAGATATTACATTGGAACGTTGGACTAATGGTGATCTTATACTTGACATGGATCATGAGGTAAATACAAATTAAGATAAGGCTTTCAAAATTTCAGGTAACTACAAATTAATTGATATAGATCATGAGGTATACTGGATATAGATCATGAGGTAATTATAAATTATTGTTTGTGGTTACAGGTACGAATATGATGAGCAATATAAAGAGTGCACATATGTTTTGTACAACTAACCAAAACTTGTAGCTGATTTTATTGTTTACGTTTTACTTGTTTTTCGCATCTAGTATTGTATAAATCATGTAGAGATGTAAGTTTGCTCCTAATCTGTTTCACAATGTATGTAATATGTCGAATGATATTTCTTGGTGGATGGTAACTTGACGTTGTGGATGTTGGCACATACTTGTATCAATTAAGATGATCGAGACGATAAAAACACATGTGCAAAAGGATTAAAAACACATGTGCAGATTTCATGGGTTCTTGAACCAGGCGAGGAATATACATATGCATGACTAAAAGATGAAGCAATTGTTGAAGACATTGGATTATCCATATGTGCACACTTCATATATTTGTAATAAAATTGAGTACAAGTGTAAACATAATAATACAGAATTTCGTGTCATTGTTAAAGTTTTGGTGTTTATATTTATGTTTATGTGTTAGGTTCTTTTAAAGATATTGTGCAACACAAAACACCTATGCATAAACGAAAAATATATGTAAATTTACACTATATGAATAAAAACATATATGCACCTTACCTTTTAAAATCATGCAAGTCAGAAAAACAAAGTATTAAAAAAATCCTAAAATTTAGGAACTAAAAAAATGATTTTTATTAAAAAAGTTCAAAAAGAAAATAAAAATGTAATTTTACTATTATAGCCTTTTGAATTAAATAATAAAACTAAATATCCAAAAAAATTTGATTGGTTGATGTTGGTTCTCGCAGTTCTGTACATTCATTTGGTTCTGAAAAGAACATTAAAAGAACCCTCACCATATAACCTTATAAACTATATATATATATATAGATATATATATATATATATATATATATATATATATAGTAGGGATCCAGTGAGAAGTAAATTAAAATAAGAAGTGGTGAGAAGTGACTAAAACCACACATTTGAGATGCAACGACTTACATTAGATGCATTTTTATTCATTTAGATGCATCATTTTGAGTTTCAAACGTTAATTTGATGCGTAGATGGTGCAAATTGATTTTCATAATTTTGGGACATGCAGAGGAACAAAAAACAAGAGAAAAAAATGAAATGCATCTAATATACGTATATGCATCTAATTAAAAGCTAGAAAACACATTATGATGCGTTATAATGCATCTAAGATGCATCTAATTTAAGTCGGTGCATCTCGGATATGCGGTTATAGTTACTTCTTATCCTTCTTATTTTAAGAAAACTTCTTATTTGATCCTAACTATATATATATATATATATATATCTATAACTTATATATGGGGCTAACTATGACTGGATTAATATGAAATAGTGACTGGACGCCACCTCAATGATGACATGGCACATATGAGACAAATTATATATGGGGCTAACTATGACTGGATTAATATGAAATAGTGACTGGACGCCACCTCAATGATGACATGGCACATATGAGACAATAACTTTTATTTAAATTTTTATTTAATTAATGCTTTTTTCCATTTAATTTCCTGTTTTTTTTTGTAATATTTATATTTTCCTGGATTTGTAAATATTTCACATGTACATTATGCATTAATTTTTGGAATTTTGGTAAAAATATTGCCATTGACAAGGTTTGAACTTGTGACCTAGGGTTAAGTTCCAACAAGGTTTACCAACTGAGCCAACACACAATTTGTGTTTTACTATCAAAAACAATAATAATATGTTCTAAAATCAATAGAACCCTAATTATATTTCTTCATACCATGATATCTTTTGATTTTTGAAAATATATTTAAAGATATACTCTCTAATTTTATTTGATATTTATCTAAATCCATATACGTAACTTTTTTATCAATAAAATGTGTAACTCACCTAAACATAATTTCACCGAAAGAGTATTATTGAATTCAAGATAGGGTTTTTCACCACTCCTGACATAAAAGGGACGATCCTTCCTGTGATCATACAAAAGAGTATTATTGATGTGGATCGTGATCAATGATTTCAGGTATTTGTCGCTCTCACCCCCTAATATTTGGCAGTCTTATCCTTTATTGGGCTACATGTAGCCTTACTTGGTTCACTCTATGTCCTAGCATATTTCAAATTAAACAGATTTTGACTTATAGATTAGTAAATTCATGTTGATATATGGCATATCAAATTAGACGTGATATTTTTTAATTCCTTGCAACATTTATTATTCAAAACTAAGGTTTTCAACCTGAATTGTGTAACATAATGAGATTCGATTTACATACTTACATATCTAGACTTTCAATAATGTTCAGGCTTTGTCCGCGGCATCCAAAACTGTTAACTTTCATAAGACCTTGCATAGCTTTCATGCTCACTTCCTTCTTGCTCAGCGTAAATAGTAAGTCAATTGTTATATAAATAAATTCCACAAACAATAGTTTTTTATTTCTTTCAATCATCTGTATTTACTGTTCTATATTCTAACAATACGTATGCACTTGATCTTTCCACACCTATAGTGATAACACGTACCCCATTCACACCTATACACTCCCCTATGTTTACTCCATTTTGTTATGCATAATGCACTGTGACACAATTTGCTACGCTAATATGTATAGTGTTACATGTCCAATTCCAGTTATATATCAAGTTGACCGGCTACGTGATGTGCCTAATTTTGCTACAAGAAGGGTGAATGTTGTACAAAAAAAGAGAATTGTCTTCTTTCTGATTGCTTCTTTTCATGTAAGCCTATAATGAACATAGTTGATTATTTCTTCTTTAAAGAGGTATCTTTTTTCATTTTCAGCTACAAAGTGTCAGATGATACGTGTTTGTAAATTGTTTACATGTATTATTGCATTTGAATTTATTTGACTTGACTGAGTCTTGGTTAACGCTTTCCATTTACTATGCTTATAGAGGGAAGATGACGGATTTGATTTGATCACGATTGTATTAAAGTTCTTGAATTATGGAAATTGATCAGCAAGATTGAAGCTTCCACCTGAACGTCTGTCTCGTGGCCCACAGAAATCAGGCTTGTGGATACTCGAGGATAGAGCTCACTGGGCTCGATAAACAATGGATTTCGCACCGATGACATTTGGTCAGCTGGAAATGTATGTACCTTCCTCCTTAACATTTCGTTGGACGAGTGTTTTATGAGATGTTTATCTGTACAGTGATCTTGCCGAAGCAGAAGGTGCATTGGTTTTGGATAAATTCCATCATGCAAAAAAGCAGCAACTACGTGAAAAACCAACAAAAAATGGAATCAGATTATAGACTCCCAAGAGACCTTTCTCACCCGCAACTGGTCCTTTTTTGTTGTTTCGATGAGTCGAGCTCCACTAATATTAAACAAGAAAATTTGTGCTTTTTACCAACATTATTATGGAGATGAATTTGCACTACTATACATAGACCTTAGCAGACATAACAAATTTTAATGCAGATATGGCGATTAATTTGCTAATTATCATTAGTTTGAGTTTAACCTGAATCCCGGTAGCTAAATCACAAGCAGGATTCTAAATTTTTACATAGCTGGTTAGTAAGAAATCACAAGGAAATTGGAAGACTCTATACATCTTCTAAGTACGGTGACCTGATAGGTCAGGAGAAGGGTTTATTCCCAAGGTCAACAATACCTCATGGGGAGCATCCTTTGAGCCTAGGGAAGACTAGCGTTTGGAACCAGTTTTTTCAGGTATGATTTCACAATGAAAAAGAATGATATGTTTGTTCAATTTTTAAATTGACATTAACTGTTCATTATAATTGGAGACTTCTACATATATTTATGTAGCAACAACTTTAACAGCTTCCATTAACTTGGATGTGCTTACCAAGATTATGCTATAATTTGGTACACTACTCCTATTCCATAATAGGATGGGAGACCTCCTTCAGTTGATGTTCATTTTTTAATTATTCATGATAGGAAATCTTTATGTTTGGAGACGTATTTGGATCTTACCTTCATGCCCATAATTAAATCTAATCAGCGCGCCAGAGAAAACATGGGAAATGGATGCTAACCGAGCTACAAAACGAATTTAAACTTTGTCTAAAACTGCTGGGGTTTGGTGATCTTGGGGATGCGACGCTTTCTGTTGCCTGAAGAATACTCGCTACTCTTTGATTACTTACGGTTTACTTGTGGAGGTTGTTGTTTCCATATCATAAATTTTTGAAAACTGATCTTTTTTCCCCTTATATCAAGTTAGTGAAATGCCACTTTGCATTGTTCCTATCTAATTAATCCAAATAGTATAAATCCTCAACAGATTTTATATTTCATTTTTGATACACAGATTGCTCGCAAAGTGGGGGACGCAGAAATGCCACGTCCTTGGAGCCGGCACTCTCTCAAGAAACAAGAGAAACCTACTGAGGAGAAACAAGAATCTATTAAGTCTGTTAGTTCAAATCGAAAAGGTGCACAATTCTTTAGTAGTCTATCTTTATTTTTATGTAGCGTACCCACTCTGTTGGGCGGGCGGGTTATGTAAAAACCGTCTAACGCTTTTTTAAAAATGTTCCATCACATCGTCTTAAAAATTTACATCTTAACAACTTAATGTAACAATAAAACAAAATAAAAACTAGGGGAAGGCGGACCCCCCGTCGGGCGGGTGTCGATAGCTAGTATATATATATATATATATATATATATACACATATATATATATATACATATCAAACATAGCGATTGAGCAAACATATCCAAACGAACCTTCCATCCAAAGCGTCTAATAAGTTTCACACGCATAATAATTCACACCTCGAGATTTCACACACTTTCACCATGAAGCCGGAATTACGTGATGAAATCTGTTGTTGGTCGGCCGTTTTCGGCACTGTGCTGGGAGTTGGTTTTGTCATAGGACTTGTTGCTTTTGTGATAATGTTTGTCGTAATGTTGATGCATTCCGATTTAAGTTCGTAGTTAGTCGTGCGGTTTCTATGTGTGACGTTGACCGTTAATTAAGTGTTTAACCTTAGAGCTAGGTTTAATTTGTTCTTCATGATGTTTTTTAAGCATTAATCACATATGCTCTACTGATTCTATAAGTATTACTTTATGTTTTGTTGATGTCAATATTTCATATTGACTTCTTTATGGATTAATGTACGTGATGTTTTATTTCTTGATGTTTTAGTTTGTGCAGCTAATATTGGAATGTATAATAAACCCTTAATTATATCATCGTCTTTATAATTAATCAATTTTGTTTTACTGAATATCCTTGATGGCCATATCAAATCCTTTGATCTAATACTAGTAGTAGTTTCTAAGAAACACTTTGGTCTAGAAAACCATGTGTTTGTGTATTTGTTTGATCGCAACTGTGATTGAAGATTTTCATAAAGTTTCTCATGTTTGATCGCTCCTCCACCGTTCTAAGCGTTTCATCAAGTTCGTTAACTTGTTTCTCATTGTGTTTGTTACAATTTTTCTAAGGATCGACAATATCTTCATGTATATTGAATTGTTAGTTTTGTTTAGATTAACATGTTTGTCGATGCTTATATTTCTACATTGAACTGTTTATGTATTAATTACGTCATGTTTCTTACAATTATATATTTTCAGTGGATTACTGATGCACACATAATTAATCAATTAACGTGTTTATGCTAAACGTGTTTTTGTCTCAGAAAAAAGGCAGACAAGATGTGTGACATGAAGTTATAAAAGTGTAGTTATCTTCTATGATTATAAAAGTAATTAATCAAGAAATTAAAAACATCAAAATATTGCAAGCATGCACCTTGTAGAACAAGTCATAGAAAAAAAGCATATGGGTGAATAATGTTAATTAGTAACTCATGCAGGAAGAATTATCTTGATGTTCTCTTCGGTTTTTTTTTTTGGTTAGACCTCTGAACCGTGATTATGTCAAATTTAGACTAATGACTATCTATGCATTGCATGTAATCAACCTTTTGATAAATATGCAGCTCAACTTACAAAGCCTTATGAATTAGATATATGAATGTGTGTCTCAGAGACTAAGTGATCAAAGTTTATGTATAAAATCCTGTTAATGTTAAGACTGTGCGAGTATGAACCAAGTATATATCCTTGTTGCAGTGAGGCTTACGCTTATGTGTTATGCGTAAACACTACCAACATCACATTAAAGAAATCCATTTCTAGCGAGCAATGTACCGATATATCTGTATTTATTAAAAATATTACTGAACCATAAATCGTAAGTTCTGTTTGATTTGTGTCTCTCACTTGTATCCCTCATTTCTTACTTATCCACGTAAGAGCCATCCACTTGATTTCAAAGTTTCTAATAATTATGATCTTAGCTACTTTAGTTTTAAAATGATGAAGTATATTAGTATACAACTAACATGTTGGTGATATCGTTGTGTAAATTGTAAAGGTTACACATACGGAAAATATATGTTTTTCAAAAATTTAAAGTAAAAAAATAACCTTCCAGATTTAAAAAACATGAACATTCTCTGATCCAGGGGATTGGGACAACATTATTGATAGGGTCTGGAATACTGCGGAATAAGAAAGAAAACTCAAATGTGGATCTGTTACCAGTCTTCAGCATAAGCTCAAAATGGTAAAGATAATATCAATAAGTTTTCGTTTTAGATTTTATATATTAATTTTATAAGTTCTTGACTAATGGTCACCTTCCAGCCGATATCGGAGAGTAAGACACTTCAAAGTTATTTGATTCAAAGTCAGTTTTCTCTTTTAATTAATTATAATTTATCTTTTTTTTTTCATATTTGGTACAGGCTTAAATCACTTAAGGCATTAGATGTCTAACAATTTGCTACGTGCTGTTAAAAAAAAACAATTTGCTACGTGAGATACCTGAAGAAGTTGGATCAGCAACTTCTTTGATCAAGTAGGTCTCACCTGAAAAAAAATATCTAGCCTGGTTATCAAAGTCATTTCCTAGAACTATATATTAGCAACTAAAATCTCTTCTCTTTTTCAGCTGGTATTGTTATCGAGGAGAAAAATTAGCCGCCATTCTTCTCCATTATTCATCATGATATTGCAAATGAGATCCCCATCCATTTATAGAAACTGCAATATGTTGCATTCACAACGTACTTGGGTATGTTTACATTTACATATCATGCATTTAGATATTTGAAACATATCCCCCTATATAGTAATCATCTTTCTTTTGTGAGCAGGGTTGGTCCTCTGTCTCTTGTGGAATATCATAGCCACAACAACAGCTTGGATTAAAGGACAAGGTTTGTGCAGATGAAAACCTTTGCTACATTTCTTACCTTTGGAACCGTTATTCGAAAATTATATTAATATGAGTTTTCATCTGGCAGACCCAAATCTGGTTTCTTGCTCTTATCTACTTCATAGCTGGAGTTCCAATGGCCTATGTGTCGTGGTACCGGCCTCTTTATCCCGCATTCAGGTAAATCCATAATCTTTGCAAATCAATCTTCACATATGCACCAACATAAAGATCACTCATTCATTCTGTTCTGGGATAAACTGGTTAGGAGTATTGGTACCCCGTAACTTGAATATTTACAAAATAGCGAAAGTTGGAATAATCTAGTATTCCAAATGAAAACTTGTGCAACTTTCATGATATGGAGGGTGTACAAGTAGCTTTCAGTTCATCTAGTTCATGCAACATTTATATGTGGATACCACATATATAAAGTAGTGGGGGCGTACCTTTTTTTTGACACGGACCAAAGAGATAATGAAAAACATGTTAATGAAAAACAAGGACCAAAAAGAGGTAACATTGACTTTGTAGTCAAAACATACTAGTTTTCAACTTCAGATAAAAAAAAGATTACATAAAGGAAATATATCAAATAGGTTTAACGGGTCAAAAGCATAATACCTCCTAAGTTGTTTTT
The DNA here is from genome assembly GCA_026074375.1 of Tanacetum coccineum. NCBI lineage: Eukaryota > Viridiplantae > Streptophyta > Magnoliopsida > Asterales > Asteraceae > Tanacetum > Tanacetum coccineum. The sequence continues at coordinate 116,820 of BQNB010002204.1, forward strand.
TTTTCTTTTCAGATTACTAAACCACATATATCTATAATTTTTTTAGCTTTGGATATCCCAAGTTTATTGATGCGTTAAGAGATTTAGATGATTGTCTCATCATGGTCCATCTTTTTTGTTTTTGCCTTATGTGATTATAGAGGGGAAGTATTCAGCTAGATGGGGGGGGGGGGGCGATATTCATATATTTGTCGGTTACGCGGGATCACAGTTTTCAGATTTATATCATAGTTGGACGCGTTTTTCTTTATTAATATAATGGTATATATGTTTCTTCAGGTTGAGCCTCGAGTGGCAGGCATACATCTCCCGACAACACATAACTATGAAAAGGCTTTCATGTCTGTTAAAAGGCATATATTACCAGGTACAATGATCTTGTCCAGATCTGTGTGGTTTTTTTGGGGTTTCTTTCATTGCACCCAATGCCAAGGTTTAACGCTTAATTTCGTTCAGGCTGAGCGTTGAGGTTCAAAAGGGTAAATGGTATGGATCTCTCTTGCACCTTCAAAAACAAGGATGAATCCAAGCTGTTGATTACAAGTTATGTATACCTTCTTGGGTTCTATGAGGTTCGTTCGATCGAATTTTCCCTAACATTCGTTTTAAGTTTTGACTGCATTCCAATGAGGAGGCACTCACACACACCTTTAATTCTATCTAATGTGCAGACTCTTCTTGGTTTTGCCAGTTTCAAACTTTGAGTTGATTAATTTGAAATATCCACATATCCTTGACCCTCGATTGAAAGCTTGAGCAGCTGGTATAAACTTGCTGTCTCATGACAAACTTCAGGACCAAGTACCTAGTAGCGAACCAGGAGCATTGATGAACCTTGTTGTAAACGCTACTTTTGTGAGTAAAAATGATGAAGAAACAAGGGTCTGTAAGACCCTCTTCCAAAATAAGATGTTCTTCTTGGGTCGTGAAGTAGGATCAGTTTTTAGCAACCTTTACTTCTTTAGTTTTGTTATAAGTTGCACGTTTTAGCTCTCTCTGTTTTCCTTTAAAGTGGATGTTGTGCTGTTGAGGGTCCAGGGGAGTCGTTGCTTTCTGTGATAACCTCTTTCGGTGGTGTGGTTTCGTGGGTAGGGGATGGAGCTCCATTTGAGGAATCTAACCAGGACATGACATTAATTATCATGTATGTCGTAAGACCCGGGCTCTTATCTGATAAAACAAGGTAAATAAATGACATAACAGAAGGCTATTATTCAGCAGCATTTTGACACCATTGTTTTTGTATCTTATCGGAACAATTATTTTCATTTATAAACATTCTTATACTTTCATTTTGTGCAGATTGTTGATAGGCCGACTCAAAGTCACAAGTTTATTTCCAGAGACTATATACTGCTGCAATGGGTGTTTGACTGCATAAATGCGAGAATCATACCACCAACTGAGGACTATATGGTTGGAAAGTAAGTTTTATAATTGTTGTGATTGATCTAGTAGTTTAATCTTGTTCTCCTAATGTTTGACATATTATTTTTTGAATAATCAAGGTTCTTCCACCACATCTGTTTCCATTTGTTGACAATGAAGCAGAAGGGTTGGCACATGGATGTAATAATTTTGAGTATATAAAGGTTAGACAACTCAAAGGTGTTTAGGAACTCATTTGAAGAAGCTATGGGTTGCAACAAACTTGAAAGGCTAGATATCACTCGCACCTGAGTATGCAGATACCATTAGAGTATATTTACAGTTTGGATACTCTAATTTTGTCTTAATTTTAATGAATGATTTGATTTTGAATTTTCAATTGAATGCAACTTTTTTGATGTGAATGATGACTTTTCTTTAATTGAATGCAACTTTTTTGATGTGAATGATGACTTTTCTTTATTGACATGTTCAATTCTAAATGAACATTTTATTAATTGGTTTCTTTTGAGCTATTTTGCTTCCTGGAATATATAAATGTGAGCTTTAACCTGGGAATTTATTTGTCATATTTCAAAAACTATTTCCGACAGAAATGTGACCTTTTACCGACAAAAGTAATTGCCACCAACGGCTTTCCGATGGAAATTATTCCGACTGATTCTGACAGAAAATTTACCGACGGAATTTCCGATACGTGTTTCTGACAGAATTCCAACAGATAGCAATTAGCGACCAGGATTCACAGACAAACGTTTTCCGTCACTAATCTGTCGGAAACTACCTACACCGACGGATTTCCGACAGAAACTGCTGTCGCTAAAGACCAGTTGTGTAGTAGTGTATAAATCACAAGCTGAAACAGGTGAAATCAAAGGGCATTACTTGAATGCTACCGTGGGTAAATGCGAAGAAATGATGAAAAGGGCTGTATTTGCCACAGAATTGGGAGACTTGTGAAAAGCTTTCGACTCATTCGGAACTTCTCCTCGAAACGTGATGCCGGAAACACTCACTAAAATAAGTTGGACTAAATGATCATGAGCACCATAATGATCATGATTTATGTTAATTTTCTTTTGTCGTTTTGGTTGCGGTAAACAAATTAAAAACGACAATAAATTCAAGTCACGATGGACAACTGCTTTTTCTTCCGTTGTGAACTGTTTTTAAATAACCTCACGCGTGAAGTGGCCATGGCGTAAGGGGGTGACGCGTGACCAAGCACCCTCACCGGAGCCTCACGATGCCATCGCGAGTCCGATACGGGCATGCATCCTGGGTGAAAGAGACAAGGTACCTAAAACTGATGTTGTGTTAAATACTAGCATGCCAAAGTACCAATATCAAGATGAGAAATGGCAGATTTGCATACTGACACAGGATTTGTCACCCACCACGAGCATGAACTGAACTGATATACGAATTGAGCATGAACTGATATACGAATTGAGAACATAACCACTTATTGTAATTAACAATCAGGGCATAGTGTATAATCACTTCATGACCAGTTATAAATTATCATGAAAACTATGAATAATAGGTGACATGAAATGTGTTGTTACAGCTCCGTATAGTAATAAAGTATGCGTCTAACCCAGATCTTTCACCATTACGTACTGAAATCGACCTTAATCCAGATTAGAGCAATACAACGTGCACAAAAAAAGTTCTAAATGGAGCCTTCTTTTTATATCTATTTATATAAAAGAACTTCATTTTTAACTGTGAGCTTAAAAACTGCCCACGTAAGACCAACAGGTTCGACACTGTTGAGTTCTTCGATCTCGAGGGAAATCACTAAAACTAAGTATCATTTCTATCATTCTACCATTTTATTTCACCCATCCATTTATATCATCATTTTTTCTTCCAAAAACATTTCTGTCAATTGCCATCATCCGGCGAAGTCATTTTCCGACAAAGGTAACACGTCTTTCTTCTTCCTCATCAATTTATATTTGATTTTTGCCATAAACTTTAACTTACAAGTACGCGACATGGGTTTCTTAGTTTGAATTTCTGAGTAGTGGTGGTAACTGCATGATGCATCTTTCCTAACAGGAGCTACATCGGATTATGACAACCAAGATGCGGTATGTCTACTATTTTTTTTCTTGCTTTGGTTCTCTCACGATTTTTGTTTAATGCATGTGTTTGTTAGGCAATAATAAAGAAGCACGAGACTCCACCAACAAATATTTTCGTCGTATGTCACAGAATCGGAAGAGATGACGAACAGTGGGGGTTTTGAAAAGGAATTGGCGTGTGATGTTAAAAAAAATACATTTTCTATCTTTCTTGGAAATCTAAGTATGATCTAGAACTCAGTTTTGTTCTTGAAAATCCAACTATGTATCTTTTTAGAGTTTTTTTTATTTAAATGTAAATGTTAAAGTGTTTTTTTATTTAAATGTAAATGAGTAGATAAGATTTTAATTTTGAGATATCTATTTACTGTATTTTTTAATCATTTTGTATATGCCTATCACAAAGCTATGCTTCAGGGTATTGCTGTAACTCTTTGCTTATATTATTTTAACATATGTTGATGACTAAAAAGAATAATTAAACAAAATACATTCATATATTTATGTGCGGGTATATAACCTATACCGATTAAATTGTAAAAAACCAAAACTGTGATTATTTTGTTCTGTTGGAGTATTTGTTTTGTCAATGTTTATATGTTATTCTTGATGATAGTTGAAATTCATTGAGCTTTGGCAATTGCGTGTTGGAATTGGATACTAAAAAAACTCATCTCAAAGAATTATAAAATAACTAATGTTGAACAAAGCTACTGTTAAGATATATAAGAAGATTGCATGTGTCACAATGACTTTGTACAATGGAAGGACTGGTTGGAATAGTAGGAAAATTATGGTAGAAAAGGGGTAGATTAGATAATGGGAGAGGAGGAGAGCAGTGCGTTATTTCCATCATAAATTGAAATTGTTTAGATATGAGAAAAGAAACGAGCAATAGTGTAGTGTGTGAGGAGGGAAACAGGTTGTGAGTATTTTGTCTTAAAAGTTGATATGTATGAGTTACTATTAGTGACAAAGAGTCAAGAGTTGGTAAAACGAATACAAATGTGTGGCTAAAGGAGTCATGGTAAGAACAAATTATGGATTTTTTTATTGTTTTCCTTTTATGAAGCAAGTTATGAAAAAATTCAGTCACCGACGTTAATGTCCTATCTCTACAAGAATTACATATAGGATTATAACAAATTAGTACTCCCTCCGTCTCATATTAAATGCCCCCCCCCCCCCCCCCCCCCCCCCCCCCTTTCTAAAAAAATAAAAAAAACTTCTCAATTTGACTTTTTAAAGTCTTTTTTCTTCAACTTTGACCTTAATTATTTCTTCTTATGTTATATGATACTCAATGCAAAATATCATGAATTCGATCGAGTTTTCGATTGTATAAATTATCATGAAAACTATGAATAATAGGTGACATGAAATGTGTTGTTACAGCTCCGTATAGTAATAAAGTATGCGTCTAACCCAGATCTTTCACCATTACGTACTGAAATCGACCTTAATCCAGATTAGAGCAATACAACGTGCACAAAAAAAGTTCTAAAAGGATGCCTCTTTTATATACATAAATAAATTAATCCTCAAAAAAAAAAAACTTCCCAGCAGTTGATTGCTGCTATTAACCACATCCTTTTCTAAAGTAGATAAAGCCATCCCCTGGTATCCTTGTCCCATGAAGAACAGTGTGCATGAATTATTAGGCACAGAATGGATATTATAGACGTGATACCCAAAAGGCTTGTCACAACAACCAACTAATTCAGCTCCACCAAATTTACACTATAAACTTAAAGAAAACTATGACCAGAAACACTGCTTCACATGATACAACCTATCAGTTAAAATGCTCCAACATTCAGATAACTGTAACTTTAGATCCGTCAAGGTGAATAGAGCATTCAATAGGCATCCTAAACATGTTTTCTATGTAACTTAACTAGGTGAACATCAATAAATTTTATAACGTGCATATTAAAGCCCATGTCTCACAGCCTCCATGCAGAACCAAACATTAGCTCAGAAATGATATTGGGTGCATATTAAAGCCCATGTCTCACAGCCTCCATGCAGAACCAAACATTAGCTCAGAAATGATATTGGGATTGAGACAGGGTACGTACACAAGTTGACATGCTTGCTAGGGGTGTGCACGGTACGGTTTGGGTCGTTTTTTGGTGAAAACCGAAACTGAATGTTCAGTTTTTTGCCTAACCATAATCGAAACCGTTCGGTTTTTCTCGGTTCGTTTTTTCGTGTTGCATTTGGTTTTCGGTTCGGCCCAACAAATGTTTTTTTTCTTTATAAAACCAGTTTCGCATCAGTTGCAGCAAACTACTAGTAACAGGGGGATTCATTGAACAATTAACTAATAAGAACAAAGAGAAGTAACTGAATTACCTAAGGGGCAAATGTTTATTAATTGTAATCAAATAACCAAAAGTCTCCGAAAACAAACCCTAACACAAACCTTTTAAGTCCAGCAAACAAAGGAATATAAATCCTTGACAAATATGGAAAAGGAAACAAATCAAAAAGTGCTAAACACAACTCGAAAACTAGAAAAACGCCATTTTCGGCCCCTAAACAGCTCCGAATGGGTAAAATCTGCCCGGGCTCATGGCATAGCCATGAGTCTTGCTCGTTTGCCCGTTTTCCATCAACCACGCGAATTTTGT
>BQNB010002205.1:0-66109 GCA_026074375.1 Tanacetum coccineum
TACCATGATTCATCACTCATGTACTTCTATCTCATACACATATAAAACACATAAAACACATAATGACACACATAAACTGAATTATACATGCTTTAACTAGCCTGCTAAAATCTCATTTGTCACACTATCAATCACTCCTTAATCCTGTAAATCCATTTGTGGATTGCCCTACACATTAGATAAGAGAATCAGTTTTTTTAGAAAATCAAACTTTTTTAGGGGTGATTGATGCACTATTATGTTTAGAAACATGGTCTATAAATTTATGCTTTGGTTTCCAAACCCAACAAGCTGAGGCCTTAAAAACATTAAGATTATTTCCCTTAACAACATTAACTACTGCTTTTGGCCTGGCAGTATTAAATTTTTAATCCCTAACAATATTAATCCTTTGATTAATATGACTATTTTTAAATGTCGTGTTCTTATAAATGGGCCTCTTAACAGTTGAATGTGCTATTTTAGAAAGATATGACATTGGTCTAGCATAATTCACTGTTGTTTTTGAGTGAGCGGTATTAACTTGTCTAGCAGTATTAACTGATACTGTTGTTTTAGAAATATTTTGTCTAGTAGTATTAATTGATACTAAACCAGACTTCATTAGTACTGATTTTAGAACCATGTTCTTTTTAGCACAGGGGTGAGTCTTTTTAGCAAAGTTTTGATGATTCACCCTTTAAGCATTGTTCCAAATAGGTTTTACCATCCTTTGATTTTGAAACTGTTTTTGATGGTAATTGCAATCAACCTGTAAATGATCAAAGCTTCCACACACATAACAGGCCTTATTAAACATCTCAAAATTGCTTCCTAGTTTTTGAGACATCATATTGTTCTAATTTCTTTGATTGCCTCTTGGACTGTGAGTGTTTTGCCTATGTTGCTCAACTTGTTTAACAGTTTTCCTAGCAGTTTTTTCTTGTTGTTTAGATTTGACAAACTCTTTCTTAACAATACTAGGCCTAACTGTTTTCTTTTCAATTTTAGGCTGAGACACATCCTCTTCCTCATCATCTGACACCCATTCTTCAATACTTGGGGCATCATCATACTTCCTAACTACCTTAGGCTCTTCTTCACTAGACATAGCTTTACAGTTCTCAACTACAGGCTCATTAACAAACTCATCTAAACCAGTAAAAGACAATTCAAGTGTTGGACACATGAAATTTTCTGTGTAAGGAGGTGGAACTGCATTATAATTTTCATAGCCTAAACCGTTCTTGCAATTGTCAACTATCTAACACTCTATGAGCTTGTTTAAACTTTTAGATGCATGTTCAAATTAATCTACATTAAGTTGAATGCCATCTTTTTTTTTGAACTATTACAAGCTTCTTCTTAAGCTCTCTAATAGCTATTTCTCCTAAATGAATTTCAAATTTTAATCCCTTAATATCTTGTAAATAAGTAGACTCATTTGCTTTATAAACTTCAAGTATTTCTTTCACTGCCTTTAAGCGTGTCTTATAACCTAGAACCATTAACTCAGATTTCTTTAAATCTTTTAATAGTTGATCATTTTGAGATTTAAGAGATTCAATAGTTTTCAAACAAGATTTTGAACAAATAGAATCATTGGATACCTCTGAGTTAGAATTTGAAGATGAGAAATCCATGAGTGCATAATTAGGTCCTTTCTCTGCCTGATCACTCCAGTCATATCCACCAAGACCATCACATGACACCAAAGCTGTGGAAGTAGATATTTCCACAGGCACACTCCTTCTTGAGCTTTCCTTGTTCTTATTGTTTTGATTTCTTAGAGTTCTGCATTCCCTAGCAAAATGTCCCCTCTTATGGCAGTTGTAGCACTTTACTTTGGACTTATCAAAACCAATAGTCTCATTGCCATTAACAGTAAGCTTCCTGTTTGTGTTCTTCAAAAATCTTCTTGCCCTCATAGTCAACATGGCCATTTGTCATCTCAAATCCATCTCTTCCATGTAATCTGGATGGATTTGTTGCAAGTCCTCATGTATAATTTAAGGACTATTTGGTTGACTAACAAAGAATGTACAAATAACAACATCACTCAAGTTATCAATATTTATAGAGTTAGCAACATTAACTTGAGTGCTAGCAGTAGAAACTTCATGAGCAGTATTAACTACTTCATTAGTGTTGCTAGTGTTGTTATTTAAAGAAGACACAAAAGCCATGTTATGTGTGGTTGAACTTGAGCTAGACATCCCTTTAACTTCTATTTCATACACCTTGAGGTTGTTTTAGAGATCATCCATGCTCATTGTATCCAAATCAGCTTTATTCCTCCACACAACAGCATGTGTGTTCCACTCAGGTGACAAACTTCTTAATAACTTTTGATTAACGTCTTCTTGTGAAAGCTTTTCACCTAAAAGCTCCAACTGACTCACAAGCTTTTGAAGCCTATCAAAAGTTTGATCAAGCATCTCTAAGCTTGGAGCAGTGAAGTTTTCATATTGCTGCTTTAAGAGATTTCTTTGAGTCTTTTTAGCAACTTCTTAGCATCCTTTATAGAGTTAAACTTTAACTGATGTTCATTGGGAATGCCCATCATTAAAGTACTTCTAGCTTTCACCTCTAATCTTCTCTGAGCCTTTTCTTCAGCAGTAGTAATAGGCATCTTTGTCATAACTCCTTCCATAATTATTGTTTTTAGCAAGGTTGAACCATTCTTTATGACTTCCCACAGTGCATAGTCTATCATCTGGATATATTATTCAATCCTCATCCTCTAGATCTCATACTCACCAGGTTTGAGCATAAGAGGAACTTGGATGTACCACCATGTGTCAAATCTAAGATCTATACTTTTTAGCAAAAGAACTTGTTAACAAAACAGGTTCTTCCGTCTTCTTATTCATAGTTTTTCAACAAGCTCTGATACCATTATTGATCCCACATCAATAGATCTAATCCTTATGCTGTTTAAGGTTTAGTTATATTAGAATAAATCTAACAACAACGTAATAGTACAAAGCTTTGTTTTGAATGTATTGAAGAATTTATCGGAATTCTAATCTATAATATTAAGAAGAATTAGCAATGAAACAGTAATTCAATGAACATAAACAATTAAACATATAAGCTCCAATATTATTAATGATACAATACAATACTCTCAAAGTATTAGGGTTACAAAGACCTTAAAGCTATAAAAGATCGATAAATGTGAAAAACCATATCAAACTCTATCCCTAGAACCTCCTTTTTTACACCAAGGAGCCCTACTACTTCGCTTACATACTTTCATAACTATAGTAAAATCGTTTCTAAGATACTAATACTTATCAAGTAATCAGTACTAACAAACAGTACCTAATCTTAACCTAGCAGTACTAAACTTAACACTAGCATACTAACTAAACACTAAGCATACTAACTACTTAGAATATGTACCTGGAGCATTAGTTAACTCTTCGCAAAGCATTAGACTTCAGCATCTTTGTACTAGCAGTAGTAACTTTCACTAGTAGCATTAACTTTTGTACCAGCAGTAGTAACTACTTAGTATATTTTCTTTGAAGTTCATGAGCAGCACTAACATCATCAGAGAAGTATTAACATAAACTTGAGCAGCAGTAATTCTAACAGCATCAAGATGACTTTTAATCCCAACATGAGTCTTCAAGCATATCTAAGATAATGAAATCAATAAAAAGGAAGAATTTATCAACTTTTATGAGAACATTTTCAATTATCCCTCTTGGGTATTGGATTGATCTATCTGCAAGTTCTAAGCTTATTCTGGTAGCCTTTGGTTCACTTAACCCCAATTTTTCATACATTGTGTATGGCATTAAACTTATGCTAGCCCTCAGATCTGCTAAAGCGTTGTTGATATGCAATTGGCCAATGTCATAAGGAATAGTAAAACTCCCTGGGTCTTTTTCTTTTGATTGAAACTTGTTTAACTGTACTGCTGAGCACCTTTAATTCATAGTTATCGTACAAGCTTCTTCGAGCCTGGCCTTATTTGTCAGCAAACCTTTAAGAAATTTAGCATACTTTGGCATTTGGGCTAGGTCCTCGATGAAAGGCAGATTTATGTGGAGTTGCTTCAGGTTTTCTAAAAACTTCTTCTGCTGAGCTTCTTCTTTTTCCTTCCTTAATCTTCAAGGAAAGGGAATAGGTGGTGTTTGGATCTTATTTGAAGGATGGGCATCAGGTTCGTTGGTTTTATGAGGTTGATCATTGGTGAGGATTTCATTTGATTCAACTAGCTCGTCGTGATTTTTTGCTAGAGGTTCTTTGGTACGAATGTTGGTATCATTATTTTGAGCATCTTGAGTCGTAGTTTTTCCTCCTCTAGTAGTCACTCCTTTAACTTCACAATCAATCGTTGGAGTATTATTGATCACTTTTAACAACTCTTGTACCCCAAATCTGAGCTCAATTAACGAATTGTTTCGTTCTTTAAATAAGATCTCGTTTGTTGTTTTGAAGTCAAGGATGAATTCCCTCATCTCATCGTGTTCACGTTTTCCTTCGTCAATGAACTTGTATAACATTTCATCTATCGTTAACTTTCTTTCGGGATAGGTAAAGTGATATGGACGAAGTCCGGATGCTGCTCCTGAAATGTAAGACATGATTCAAAGTAAAGCAATTCAAGGAAAATAAACTTGTAGACATATATTGAACTTTTTCCAATACGCCGTATACAAATGATTGAATACGTCGTATTGCTGATCAAAATGAATACGCTGTATTAGACAGAAGGTTGGATACGCCGTATTCAATGGAAGTGGATACGCCGTATCGAGTTATTGACCAGAACAGTGTATTAGGAAAACAATTAAATTAAACACACAAATATACAAGCAAACAATTAAACTAACAAATATACAAAATATACAAGAATATACACTGATTTAATTTACACTACTCCTAAGGGTTAGATCTAATGTTAAAAACCAAAATATAAAATAAAAATCAAGAGTAATTTTCACTCCCCGATAGCGGCGCCAAAAACTTGATGTGTCGTTGTGTGGTGTTTATTTATGATAGTTCAAGTTTTAAATTTATATTTTGCTGACTTAACCGAAAACAACACTTTAACGGGCAGTGTACCCGGTCGGTGGTAGATTCGTGGTAAGTATGGTGTCGAACACTTGAAGCGAGGTTAAATCTCTCAATTTATTAATATTTTGGTTATCTAATCTAAGTTAATTCTAATCTAAGTCAAACCTATGCTATTCCTATGTTAGTTCTAATCCTAATTCTAATAGGTAAAGGGGGGTTTTCAGCCTGAGAGACTAGCACGGGTTTGGTTGGTGACTACAATCAATTCAAGACACTTTAACCCACGCAAGAAAACTAACAGAAGATAAAAGAGCGGTCAAGCCTTATGATAGAAAACTATATTAGCCATCATTAATCCGATTAGAAGTTGGTTTGTTTATTCAGAGCAATGATTACTTATCTCAGAGGGGTATATCATTCTTAGACTTAGGCGGTACTTTATCCTAAGACCTAAACATATTAATTCTGTTACAATTAAAGCATCTGCATAAAGCATCCTTATTTGTTGATTATAATCTATCTTAGGGATTAAAGCAATGGTGATCTTGTTAAACCCTAGCTCATAGAGACTTTACCCACTTATTGCTTAATGGCAGTTTATACTCTAGTAGTCAACTTATCCAACTATCCATTGGAATCAGAACATCACTTGTTGAATTATCTAGATTCACCTACTAGTCAACATGTTTAATAAACCAAAGGCAGTTTCCGTTAAATAGTTAAGCTAGAAGCGTATCCTTAGCACGATTTTAGAAGGACAATATTTGTGATCCTATGATTCTAGATTTATAAATCACTATATGAAGAGCTATCCCGACATCTAGATTACTTGTTCCGTATCACTAGATCCAGTTGAATGATAGGTCGCATACAAAAGTACGTAAACAAGTATAAATTGATAAACATAAACAAGCATTCAATGATAAATTAAGCAATCGAGATATAAACAAAACCAAACATTCAGATCTTCATAATAACGACTAATACCCAAAGGTATTAGCCTTCAAACATCATAATTAATACAAGAGTAATTGTCTTAGCCAAGGTAAACTAACCGAGTTAATGAATGATACCAAAAACTGAACGATTACAAAAGTATAAGAAATTACACATTGTCTTCTATGGATTGGAATGCGTTGCAAGACCTCTTCTGCTCTTTTTCTCCTCTAAAAATCGACTTTTGGGGTTTAGGTATCGAGAATATGATTTAGCACACTTAAAACTCGTTTTTGAGTTTTCTATTTATACTGTCTGGAAGTCGGTTCGATACGGCGTATCCAAAGGATTGGATACGGCGTATTGGAGTTTCTTGGAGTAGGGACCACGTTTGATATCTTCCATAATCTTCACATACTATATATCCAATACGGCGTATTGGTCTTCTCTGGATACGACGTATTGAGCTTGTTTCCTTTGTGGTCTTTGGTGAGTGCAGGCACGGATATGCCGTATCTTCTTTGATAGATACGGCGTATTGGTAGTCAGAATAGTAATCTTTAAAATATCTTTGTTTAAGCTCCAGAATGCGTTCTTTTTGCTAATATTCACCAAGTACTCTGTAATTACTGCAATTCTTAAATATAAACAATTAAGTAACAATTCTTTGCAATAATTATATAAAATAGGTTAAATACATAGGATAAATGATGCTATAAAATTAACATTATTTGATGTCATCAGTTGGCCATGTACTCTTGTATACATCTGGTGTTTTCCTATGTTGTAATGCTTTTCAAGACTACCTAATGTGCTGTCGTGTAGGGTTAATTATTTGATTAGCAAGTTTTAAATTTATATTTAGCCGACAAACCTAAAACAACACTTTAACGAGCAATGTACCCAGTCAAGATGGAGTTCACGGTAAGTAGGGTGTCGAACACTAAGAGTGGAACAATAATCTTATATTCTATTAGTATTTTAATTATTCTATTTATTGGTTAAACCTATGCTATATTCGTTGCCTAATGATATGGGGGTTTTTAGCCTGAGAGACTGGCACAGGTTTGGTGGAAACAAATATCAATTCAATACACAATAAATACAAAAGAAGAAAATTAGAAGATAGAAAAGCGGTACAAGCTAAATGATAGAAAACTGTATTAGCCATATTGAATCCAGTTCACTGTTGGTTTGTTTGTTTTAGTACAAATATTTACTTATCTCGAAGCGGCATATCATTCTTAAGACTTAGGCAGGACATCATCCTAAGACCTAGACACGATTAATCCTGTCACAATTAATGCATCCGCATAAAGTATCCTTTAGTTTAATTATAATCTATCTTAGGGAATCAAAGCAGTGGTGATCTTGTTAAAACCATATCCCAATGGGACTTTACCCACTTATTGTTTGATGGTGTTTGGTAGTCTACTATTCCAATCTTTATTAATTAAGTAAGAGCATGATTGCTGAAACATAAACGGGTTACCTACCGGTCCAGCTAAGCTCATAATTTAAAGACAAAGATAGAACGTTATTTGTGATCCTATTGGTCTAGTAATATTAAACACGACATGGAGAGCTATCGCGGTATCTAGATTACTTGTTCTATATCACTAGATCCAGTTGAATGATAGGTCGCATATTCAAACACATAAACAAGTATGAGGTGATAAACATAATTAAACAATCAACGATAAATTAAGAAATCAATTTTAAAACAAACCAAACATTAAACTTTCATTAAGATGGCTAATACCCGAGGGTATTAGCCCACAACCATTGTAATTATACAAGCGTAATCAAACAATGAAAATCAAACGATTAAGAGAGTAAAAATTACACGATGTCTTCTATGGATTCGTGATCAATGCTTGACCTTGGTGGCTGATCTTCTCTTCTAAAATTCGTCTTTAGTGAGTATGGTATAAAGAATATGATATTGCACACTAAAAACTCGTTTTTGAGTCTTCTATTTATAGTGTCTGAAAAAGACTCGATACGCCGTATCCAGCAAGGTCGATACGGCGTATTGGGCTGGATTCCTTGGAGTGCGCGCTATGTTCGTAATAAATCTTTGATATCATTCCCAATTTACTTGATTTACTGTATCTTCGAATAGTTATCTTCATGGATATGGCGTATGTAGACAGAGTGAATACGCCGTATTGGGAATTGGTCAAACGCGTTTTCTTGTGAAGTCTTGGCGCAGATACGCCGTATCTCTTTAGTTGGATACGGCGTATTGGTGAAATTTCAGCAATCTTCAAATATCTTTGTTTTAGCTCCAAATTATGCGCCTTTTAGCTCGTCTTCACAAAACACTCCTGAATTACTGCATTTATCAACTTTAAAGCAATTAAGTACCAAATAATGCAATAATTATATAAAAGTGGGCAAAACAGATGGGATAAATGATATAATAAAATGATGTTATTTGATGTCATCAAATATCCCCCACTTAAATCCTACTTGTCCTTAAGTAGACCTTAGAAAAAGTTTTAGTTTATGAAAATGTTTCCCAACCGAAGTTGAGGATTTTCCGTTTAAGCATCGTTTTGTCCTAATCACCTGTACACAACCAACCTCCTCACTAAATATGGAAATAAAAACACTCAGATCACTCGATTAATCTAGGGTGCAACATTTAATTGGTACGCTCAATAGCTCGGTCGTGATTAGTTTTGTATCATAGGCTTGGCAAGGATACACATCTCCACCGCTAAAGCTAAGGAGAAACAAGTCAAAAGATAAATTGGGTTAAGAAGGCTTAGGGTTGATCATTCAACAGTCTTTCACCATAAGTACCTCACCAACAAGGCAGATGTATCGTACATACACGGCTGTAACGACGGAATAGACATATACAATCCGATCACATTCCTGTTCGTGTTTAACCAGCGGTTAGGATGAAGAATGATATAGGGTAGGGAGCTTCTAACTTTCACCAAAAGTCATCATCCAACAAGGCAGCTGAGACATGCATACATGGCCGTAACGACGGAATAGACATGCATGCTCGAACAAGTCCTCGTTCAAGTAGACACTAATGTTAGTTGCTAGGAAAGGGAAGTGATAAGATCGTTTATAGCTCAAGATTGATTAGATCTTATATATCTAGGTTGAACAATAACAATGATTGATAACACGCAGCGGAATAATAAAGAACACAGTCATAGTTGTCACAAGGTTTTCTTTATTAAACGTTATTTTAAATAAGTTTTCCTAAATCTACCAGAAGTTAATCAATCTACACTTAAAAACACTTAAGGCACATAAATTTAAACTTAAAAATGCAAAAGGAATCCGTAAAAAAAACCGCCGTCTAAAATTAGCAACTAAGTTCAAAATTAAAAACCCTAAAAATGCAAACTTAGAGATTCAAAACCTCTAAGAAATGAGCAAAAGAAAATTTCTAAAAAGGAATTATATTTTATTTTTGACTTTTTAATAAATTTTTTAAGAATAAAAAAAAAAAAAAAAAAAAAAAAAAAAAAAATAAAAAAAAAAAAAAACCTAATTATTCAATTAAAAATTCTAGAAAATGACAAATTAATACTAAAAATACCAAAAAATGATTTTTATACTTTAGACAAGTCTAAAATAATGATAAATACTCATAAAAATAATTTTTCACAACTTTAAATAATTTAAAACCTAATTTCTTTCTCTAAAATTAAATTAAAAAGCCTAAAAGTGAAATTTAAAATCTGAAAATGATAAAAAATGTTTTTTAAAAGTTTGTTAAACCTTATAAATATTACTTCGAACAAACTAAAAACTATTTTTTTAGTATTTTTCGGATTAATTTAACTATTTTTAAATGACTTTTTAAAATTTTAAGCTACAAAAATAAGTAAAAAGTAACAAATAAAGATGGAAAAATCTAAAAATTTTCTCAAAAGTCCTAAATGATGTAAGGAATGCAGGAAAAATGAAAGGAACCACTCAGCTTAACCGAAAAGCTCTAAAAAGCCTGGAATAAGCCTCGAAGTTGCTTAAGGGCTAATGGTGGCTCAAAACGTGGCTTAATAGTGTTATTTTGTGCAAAGTCTAATCGGAAAAGTCCCAAGGTTCGTAGTGTAGAGGGTGTGTGTGGTAAAACGTTTGGTGAGTAGGGTTGAGGTGCCGGGTTCGAGCCCTGCTCACCTGGGACTTCCCCCAACTCCCAAATGTTTTTTATTTGCCATTTTTTTATAACTTTTTAGATAAGCAACAAATATAAATCCTCATCTTCTATGAGACACATACTAAGTGATAGTAAATGTGAGCATTGAGCACCATAAGAAAAATCACACACATTTGCTAGATTTTGACAAGTCTTCGTCACACTTGTAAGCACGAACAAGTTATCTTTAAAGCCAACCACAACTTTAAGATATGATAAGAGCACGCATCTGTGAAATTCAACTACAACATCAAATAAATGATAATCAATTATCTTCTTAATCACCTATTCAATAAATCTCCAAAATGAGCCTTTAATTCAGTTAAGAACTAAAAACCTTATGTTTGTCCAAGAACCATCTGAACAAACTAATAATCAACCTGTGTGTGTGACAAACAATCTGTCCTGTTTGAGATTTTCGATCATCCGAGAACCAAAAATCTTACTTTACCCGATATCGAACACACTGAGCAGCATTAATTTTTTATCAGACAACACAAGCAGTAGAAACCACTTCTTGGATATCGTAAACAGTTGAAACATATTTGAGCAGTTTTAACTTTTCATGCTTGAACTGTACAAACTCATTGAGCACGAACAGTAGTAACATGCCACATTAACATTCATGTGCACAAATAGTTTTAACAACTTTGAAGCTACACAAACCTCTTTTGAGCTCAATATTGCCACGTCCAATAGTAATATATATGAACCAACAATTATAAAACTTGAAGTCCAATAGTAGTTTCACGTCTAAAGCCCAATTCAATATACTCCTTTTGTGGTTAAACACCAATAGCACACGAAGCAACAGTAATGTAGTTATGCTCAAATAGTATAAACTTTCCTTGTCCCTTGAAGCCCACTACAACAGTAGTATCATATGCATGGTATGAACAGTACTATATCCCAAGCAGTATTAACAATTTAAAACAGTACTAACATACCTTTGTACCTCCTTCCTCCCATGACATTTAGTGACACATTAATTAACAAGCAATTGTCATGAAAAGCAAAGATACCTTGTCTTCTTTGAACACGAACAACACAAAGTATTTTTCACATCATTGCATCAATCCTGAATTGAACCTAAGACTTCATGTAGGGTTCACGTAGGGTTCACCAATATTCACATCAGGAACTTATCCAAATCAAAACCATAAGCCCACGTTATAACAAAGAAACCCTATTGAAACTTTTGGCTCAATAGTATGGGTAATATACTTAATCCCCGTGTATCTGTCATATAATAAATTCCACTTTTGTACGATCACTTGTTTCCATATCTCTTGCTGTTACCATATATATACTTCATCCTTAAGCACCTTAAGCCATTCGAACATCAGATCCATATTCAAGCAGTATTAATATACCTTGGCACAAACAGGCAGCATGTATGTTGAGCCCAATATTAACATAAATCCATATTGAAGCCCAAACAGTATTAAACCTTAACTGTACATCAAACCTTAACAGCTATAACATGGCTTTATCCCCTATTCTGTTAAGCACAATATTCCCTTGAATCCACAATATTATGTTAATATAAGGAAATAATTTTATACCTTAAAATCCACCAATTCCAAAAACCAATCGTGTATCTTTAATGATTAATAGAATAGGATATATATATGCTCCTTTATTGCTCTCCACGTCAAAATAAATTGATCCAATAGCAGCTATATCTTTTCATATATTTACGTGATCACCAATACTACTTTTATCACCAACAGCCTTATAGAAACTTCATTGTTCACTCAACCTTCATGTGAACTCAGAACCACTATATACGAATATTAATTAAGGTTTTGTGTCTTCTTCTCTCCACGTACACATCAGAACCAGCAAACAATCTAATTAACGAACAAGAAGCAATCATGGTGTAAATATATAACAAAAAGCTACGTCATACCACCATTGATTCTTTACAGAAGACATTGAGAGAGAGTGCAGATTTACAATTAAGATTTTGAGCATCAATACTCAAACGAACATCAACCCCACTTCAATTTGAATTAGGGTTTTAAACAATCCTTGAAGATCGCATAAACTACATCCTCTCAATCTTGTGAACTTCTATTAATATAAGCACGACACATCTTTGAAGTTTTGAACCGAAACCCACACTTTCCTTCTCACCAAATTAGGGTTTTTACCTTTTCAGGGTTTATAGCAAACCCTATTGTCACCGAATTGCTTGTAACCAGAAATCATAGAAGCTTTAAAACCTTAATTGGTTTTATTAATTAGAATCAGTATCAGCAACAACCATTATATTTGTCTTGAAAGAATAAGCTAGATCGTGACAAAACCCCAAATACAATCGAACATGATAAAGAGGAAATCATCGAAAATCAAAAGCATCATACCTTGTTCGATTTGTAAAACCTTGTAGATCCTAGATCAAGAGCAACATGCTCTGATACCAATTGATAAGATCGTTTATAGCTCAAGATTGATTAGATCTTATATATCAAGGATGAACAATAACAATGATTGATAACACGCAGCGGAATAATAAAGAACACAATCATAGTTATCACAAGGTTTTCTTTATTGAACGTTTCCCTATTACCCCAACTATAATTTGGGGCTACACCAACTAACTATGGTGTACTATTCGATTCTCATCAGTCGACTTGCTATCTAACTATCTAGAGTCTTATTGGGAGAGCTCTAGTTTTCTATGGATGGATATTTTCTAAATGCCTGAACCTCCTTTTATATCATAAGGAGTCCTAGGCTTACAAGGAAACTAATTAATATATTAATAAGAGAATCAATTAATTATCTTCTCATTAATATTCATTCTTATCTTATTTTGACCAAATCTTTATTTTCTTCTACATCTTGTAGAACTTCATGATGACAATTTTGGTCTTTCTTGTTTCCATCTTGTTTCATTCTTTTATTCACTTTGTCTCATCAAATCAAGAATCCCAACAGGAAGTAAAATGGGTGTTAAACAAAATTTATGAAACAAATAGATTAAGCCAACAAATAAGGTACGGTTGCTAGTAACTTCCCCCGACCGTTCCATGACAAAGACTATAACATATAGACAGAAGCATCGATCACAGAAATGACAAAGATAACCTAAGTTGGTGTTCCTATAACGGTCAACTTCCCTTACATCCCGCTATTTACATACTTTTACATAATATGTGGTGATATCGACCACTTTTTACAAGACTTTACATCGTTGATTTTTGTATCAATGAATAATCGATTCTTCTAAGTAATTCCTTTGGTATAAACTTCTTTTGAACCGACTATTTTTCCTCCTTCTTTTTTTTCTCTTTTTTTTACAATACATAATAAATCTCGGTTTTATTCCACCGTCTTCACTATCATAATTTGTCCGGATAATCTTTTCCTTGAAACACTTCTTCTTCGGACATGATTCATAATCGCGAAAGTAGCGAAACTTAAGAGCTACATATTTTTCTATTGCATTGTGCAATTTCCCGACTATTATAGAGATAGAAAAATTTCACTTTGACACAGAAAATACAAAACTCTACACGAAAGCAACTAGCAACATTGATTAAAATAGGCTTAATCTACATGGTAGGCTAATGTGCAAAGGTGTAACGAAACATATAATATGGTGTAGAAAAAGAAAGGAATGGCTCAACAAGTTGTTCTAGGGGATTTTACTCAAAAATGAGAGTAATCATGGGTTGCACAGGATTTAACTAACTAGGGTAGTTAGTTAATTTTACGACATGTAGGCTATTTGGTTTAATCCTAGAAATTTATTAGCTGAACATGTTCCTCCATCTAAATCCATAGTACTAATCATTGCGGTCTTGAGTGATATACCAGGCCAAGTTCTAAAGTCCACTACATCACCGGCACACTCAAAATTTTGTGGAATTTTTAGTAAACAGTTGGAAACGGAATAGACTTAATTCTTACAATATGTATAAAGGGTTATAGTGCGCTAGGTAATGTAACTAGTGATTTTTACAAAAGTTATGCTATTTTTTTTAATTTGGCCAATTTTTAAGCACTTTGCATGTTATTTTGTAAAAAATAAGACAAATACGTTCTAATTCTCCATCCCTCACTTAAATTATACAACGTCCTCGTTGTATAGATAAAACAATTAAATTATAAGGGAAAATAGTTTTAGAACAGAAAACTCCCTGATGTTTTGCTCGTGATAATTCTCCAAGATGAGTTCTTGAGCAAGAAGTGTGTTGACTAGGGCTTCAGCATGCCCGGATAAGTTCAACACATGTCCTTTTCAGAATATACCATATCATAGTTTCAGCAAGGTCCTGTATAAAAGATTAGAAGACAAGTGAAATTTCTATCTCGCTATAATGGTACAAAAAAACAATTAAACACACGACTGTACAGGAATCAATACGCCGTATCCCAAACCATAGGATATGCCGTATTGTTCCTGTAAAAACAATTAAATACTGGAAATTAAATATTTAGTTTTTAAAACTAATAACGTCCAGACACGTCTATACGCCATATCCAGAGGGGTTCGATACGCCGTATAGAGTGTCTGGGAATACAGACTCGTGCAACAAACAATTAAAATGCGACAAACAATTAAAATGACTGGGTTGTCTCCCTTGAAGCACTTTTGTTTTAGCTGGTCTTTAAGTTTGACCTTTTTCCACTTTCACTCGTTCTCCATTATTCGCTCGCACTTATCCCTGTGAGCGAATTTCTTCATGCTCATTTGGCATGATGCGTACTTCTTGCAAAATTTCATGCTGAGCACAACGTCTTTTGTCATATCATCATCGTCAATGATGGTAAAACCTGAAATAATGGAAAAACTTCCAACGAAAACAGGTATATTGATCAAAGTTCCGGCATGACTCTTCCATTCTTGTCCTTAATTATTGAATAATAAAAGCTTTTAGACATTAAGTTAATGGACAAGGAAGGGAGGAGGTCAGCGATAACATATTTATACCCGATTACACAAGAAAATTTCATCATATAAGAGTCGGTTTTAACAAAAGTTGGCTCAAAGTCAACATCTCGATCCGTTTTAGTCTCTAGAGGTGTATCCAAATCATTTAATTCTATGTAATTACCATAAGTTGGGTCGAATGATTCATCACCCTCTCCTATAAGCTTTGTTTTTGAATCAAGACTTTTTATCACAAAGACCCTTTTGATTATGCTAGTGGCGGGCTTAATACTTTTAAAAACAAGTTTTTCTTCCCCGACCCTTAAAGTAATCTTCCTTTTGAAGACATCAATCTTGGAATGGGCAGTTGACAAGAATGGTCGTCCGAGGATTAAAGGGACATCGTCATCCTCGGGTATGTCCAAGATGATAAAGTCTATAGGGAAAATAAATTTGCCTATCCTTACTAGCACATTTTCGGCAATACCCCTTGGTTGTTTTATGGTTCGGTCAGCTAGTTCAAATCGAACTTGATAAAGAATAAATCACTGAAAATCAAAAGCATCATACCTTGTTTGATTTGCTAAACCCTGTAGATCCTAGATCAAGATCCACGAGTCCCTCTGATACCAATTGATAAGATCGTTTTATAAGCTTAAGAATTATTAGATCTTTAAATATCAAGATGAAACCCTAACAATGATTGATAACACGCAGCGGAATAATAAAGAACACAATCAAAGTTATCACAAGGTTTTCTATATATAACGTTTCCCTATACCCCAACTAAACTTTGGGGGGGGGGGGGTGGGGGGTGGGAGGGGGGGGGTGGGGCTACACCAACTAACTAAGGTATACTAATCACTCTCATCAGTCGACTTTCTAACTAACTGATCTAGACTCTCATTGGGAGAGCTCCAAGTTTTCTATGATGTATATCTAAAACCAAACCTGATAATCACTTTATATAGAGATATAACAATGCTTACATCAGAAGAACAACAAAACAAATATATTTAAAACTTTAAGATATCTTCTAATATCTTCATGTAATCCTCTATCTTTAAAAGAAGATCTTTGATATCTTCAAAATCTTTATCTTTATCTTCATATTCTCCACCAGCTTAAAGATTTCTGTAATTACAATTTAGTCCTTTATTTCATTCTTATATTTATTTTGTATCATCAAATCTAGAATCCCAACAACATCTCTTCCCCCATGTGGTTGAAATAATGCACCTAAAATCCATAAGTTAAAGCACAGATTTTCTCTGCGATTATGACATTTGTCTTCCCGACATGGCCTAAAATGAAGAAAAGGCACGGGCTCACTAGTGTGTATACTTCTTCCCCCTTGATGGTTTTGATACCTCAGAATATTGGCCTCAGGATCTCTTGATCCCTGTTACAGTAGATAATCGTATTATCTTGATCAAATAATATTAGGGTTTGGTGTTTAATAGTAAAACCTTGTTGAATAACATATTGTTCTTATTATTTTGATGTGCATATTTATGTTATTTGTAAAACATATCCTAGATGGGCTTAAACGATCTTCACAATTGGTATCAAAGCCTGGTGGCTCGTGATATCTAGGATCTCAAGGTTTTTTATAGGTATAGTTTCTGGTTCTTAGTAAACGAGGCAAATTTAGTACAACCAGAAAAGTAGAAGATGGTGTTAAAGGTTGCAAGGTATAGTTCTTAATGGTGCTATTTTTAGAAGATACAAGTTGTGTTGGCAACTGTTTTAACACAAACAACAGGTTATCTGGTGTTGATCTATTTAAAGAAGTAGAAGTGTTTCTTTGTTATTAAAGTTACCAGGTAATCAATAAACAATATATATAACACAATCAGTGTGATTATGTTTTGTTGGTGTGGACTTATGCTGCTACAAACGCATCATGATATGAGTTGTTAGGATCTGCTGGTGTTCATGATTGAGTGCAAACAATAGTAAGTTCGTGTATTAATGTTGTTGATTAAACGTGGTATTAAAAGAACATAGTAATGCTAGTATGATTTTACTCCTGCTATGCTATGCTAATATTGTCAGTTTGAAGAGCAGTAGTAATATGAGTTTCATGATCATTAGTACTGTTGGTTTCAATGATTGACGTTAAAGAAGGTGTAACAAATACAATTTGGTTGGCTAGTGATGTTTATTGACAAGGGTTCGAACTCGAGTTTATAGAAAGTTTGTACTGCCAAGGAGAATACTTAGTGCTGGCAATGGAAGATCGTGTTGATATATTAGTGATATTCATGGTATTAATGTGTTAGAGTTGCTTTAGATGATTAATGATACTCATATATAACTTAAAGCTGCTATTAAAAAGGATTCGAGTATGTTAATGCTGATTCAAGTAGACTGGTATGGAGTTAAAGGGATCGAATTCAGATTGGTTACTACTGCTTGTTTATATGTGTTTATACGTGTGTGCTACTAAGATACCAAGAGTTTCATAGGGTTTTTAGATGTGCTTGCACGTCTCTTAAGTAGATGTGTCGTAGCTTGTTCTAAAGAATCAAAGTCTAAAACTCCAAAAGAGGAACCTGACTTCACGCATGTTACTTTAAAAGTGGACAAAATATTGGCTGCTACTGAAGGAGACTTCACGCATGTTACTTTATAAGTGGATAAAATATTGGCTGCTACTGAAGGAGTAATCATATCTGTGACAGTTTAGTGACAGCTTAGTGACACTAAAAAGTGTCACAAAATGAATGGGAGGAAGGAGTATCCAAATTAGTGACACATTAGTGACAGCTTAGTGACACTAAAAAGTGTCACAAATGAAATGAAAGGAAGGAGAACTCGAATTTGTGACAAATTAGCAACAGATTAGTGACACTAAAAAGTGTCACATGAAAGAGAATACGAATTAGTGACGAATTAGCGACAGCTTTGAAACAGATAAAGTGTCACTAACAGAATGGGAGGAAGGAGAATGAAGATTAGTGACAGATTTGTGACAGTTTTGTGACAGAAAAAGTGTTGCTAATTGGTAATTACTTAGACTGCTTATTAAAAAGTTAGTACTGCTCCTTTATTTTTAATACTATTCGAGCAATATTTAGTACTGCTAAGCATTATGTTTGTCTAAGGGGAAGCTAACATATTGTTTTTGGTTATGATTTTAAATGTTCTTAAACATTTAAAAGGCTTGTCTTTATTGGATTAATTGATTAGGATGCTTCGTCTAAGGGGAAGCTAACAGATTGTTTTTGGTTATGATTTTAAATGTTCTTAAACGTTTAAAAGGCTCGTCTTTATTGGATTAATTGATTACGAAGATGGTTATTTATCACCTATTTGAAGTTGAAGTGGAATTATTTGGGTTTGTGTTTTATCATACCTTTTAGCAGGAGGTAACTTGTTCATGCTTTTCAATGTTGTGACGAAGACTTGTGAAGTCTAGCAATAGGTATTTGCTATCACTATAAGGAGTTACGTTGTTGTGCTTAGTGTCTCATAGAAGATGAGGATTTATGACATGAGGTTGCAATTATTATTTTTAGATTTATTTATAAGTTTGGAGTCTTGTGGATAGTAAAAGGACATAGGACTACAAGTTTAGGTTATTCTACTTCTACATCAAGTTCGTTATACTTAGTTTTCTTCATCAGTAATCATTACATAGAGCCTACAGAATTGAAGATTCAAGGCTTACTTAGGAACGCAAGGATCAAATGAGGTCTAAGTGTCCTTCGTTGTTTGTCGATAGTGCTAATGCCTAGAGTAGTTAAATCTTGGGACGAGATTTTCTCAAGGTGGGGATACTATGACAACCATGGCTTGAGCAGGTTAGCCAAACCGTTAGTGTTGACTTAGGTGCCTGTTGCAATGTATGATTTATGTGATTTTATGTGTTTATGTGTGTTTATATGTGTTTATGAGGTATTGGTAACCAATCTATTGAGTGTGATCATCTCAATGAGATTTGAATGAGGAGAAATTGTTTGAGTTCATTTCGTTCACTTTTGAGTGACAAGGAAATGATTATTGAGATTTGAGCGTTTCTAAATTAAGGGGAAGTTTTTGTTTCATTCAGGGAGATGATCACATCTCAACTTCAGGGGAAGCTTTGTTTAAAGGCTTTATGATGAAGTTCGTACACGACTTTGTTTGTTTTGTCATCATCAAATAGGGGAAGATTGTTGGGATTTTTAATTTGATGAGACAAAGTGAATAAAAGAATGAAACAAAAGGACTTAAATGCAAAAGAAGAATTCTTCAAAAGATAGAAGATTTTGAAGATTTCAGAAGATCTCCTTAAGAAGATAAAGATACAGAAGATAATATTATATGTTAGGAAGATATTATTTGTTCTTATCTTTTGTAATTTGTGTTGATAGAAATAATGCCTAAAAACATTATTAATATCTTTCACATCCTTACGTTTTGATAATCACAAAATATAAAAACGTTCAAAATAAAATTAAAACGTAAACAAGTAATTAGTAGTTAATTTTCATTTCGATAATTTAATCACTTAAAGGTATGAATAAACCAAATGCTTAATGCATTTTATGATCAAAGGAAAATTTTATTCAACCTTATAATATTATAAAATGTTATAGATATTTTTATAAATATTACAAAACATTTTCTACAATTAAAAGAAATGTTTTATTCAAAATAAACATTTTGAAATTCAAATTTTCGGACCTAAAACGGCTAGAAATGTTCCATAAAATTCCCCTACACAAAAGACAAACTGGGGAGCCTCTAGCCTAGGACGGCCCCCTTAAATACACGGGCGGCCCTCTTAATTTTAAGAGGACCGCCCCCCTATTTAAGGGGACCGCCCATAGACTGACGCTCCTCCAGTTTGTCCTATAAATACTGGACTTTTCCCCACTATTTTCTCACCTTTTGCACTCATTCTTTCTGTTCTAAAACAGCCCATAAATCTTAATAAAATCATTTGATCATTTAATCATAAAGCTTTGTTTCCAAGTGATCCAAGCTTAATTCCTCAAGTGCAAGAGAAGAATACTTCCATCATCAAGTGAAAAAGTATTACACCCTAAGTGCATATTGCAACCTTGTTACATCCATATCATAAATTGTAAATCATTTGTATATCTTGTAAAGTTGTGTAGTTGTTTATGGATTTGGGGGTGGATGTATAGTTGTTAGGACTTTGTGATTTGTAGTAAGCATTGTTAGAACTTGGTGATCTCTGCTAGTAGTGATAGATAGTTGTGATATAAGTAGTGTGGAGAGGTGAAGTTGTAAAGAAGTTGTGAAGTTGTGAAGTTGTGAAGAAGTTGTGAAGAAGTTGTGAAGTCGTGAAGAAGTTGTAAAGTTATGAAGTCGTGAACAAGTTATGAAGTTGTGTTGTGATAGATTAGTTCTAGCTAAGATTAGAACTCGACATTTAGCTTAGTGTCGGAAATTGATATAAAGCAACTTTTGTATGGTTTTACTCTCTTTCTTCCCCCATAAGTGAGTTTGTTATAGTGAATAAAACTCTCGAGTTTGGTGCTTAGAGAGTGGAGTAGGCCGAAGAGGAACTTCATAACCGAACCACTATAAATCCTTGCGTTGTGGTTTGATCTTTTGATATGTGAGAAATCACATATCCTTTTTATACCAAAAATGACCCTTAAATGATTAAATTGTGCAAATTATGCTTGTATATTGCTTGTTTTGTCATTTGTGATGTGTAGGTACGGATATTGCAAAAATCACAAGAAAACGGTCAAAACCGGGCAAACATAGACACGGGAATGGAAAGAGTGCACAAGAGCCAGAAGTTTCTAGAAAAGGTCAACAAAGTCAACCTTGGTCAACTATTGGTCAACCCACAAAAAGACAAAACCTTTAAAATACCCAAATAACCCTTAATGTTAAATCAAATTTCACCACAAAACCCTAAATGAGTAACACCGATCGAGTTAAACTTATTCAAGGACCGATCTAGCTGCTTTCTTCTTGAACCGAACGAGCTTTATACACCTTCAAGAACCGAACAAGACAAAGCCTCAAGGACCGAACGAGTGTTCTTGAGTTTGGACCGAACGAGTACAACTCTTCAACAATCGAACGAGTGACATACTAGTTGGAACCGAATGAATAACCTCTTCATGAACCGAACTTGACCACACCTCAAGGACCGAACCACTACAACCTTATATGAACCGAACTAGTTAATCACTTCACAAACCGAACTAGTTAAGAGTTTAATTGTCACCGAACCAAATAATCAAACAACAACAAAAACATAAACACAAATCAAACAAATCAACAATCACTTGCGATCCGTTCATTCATACTTAAATTAAAATGTCAACTGATAAAGAATCCAGTGCAGCGGGAACGGACAATCGTCCTCCTATGTTGGTTGAGAGTGACTACGATTCTTGGAAAATTCGTATTCATAGGTACATTCGAGGAAAACCTCTTGGCAAACTTATCTGGAACTCCATTCAAAATGGACCTTCACCACACCCTATGGTTACTGATGCTCCAACTGAAGGTCAGACAGGAGTGAACATGCCAAGAATGAAACTTGATTCAGAGTTTACACCTGAAGAAACCAACCGTGAGAATGCTGATACACAGGCTGAAATCATTCTCAGTCAAGGTCTCCCACGTCATATTTTCAACATCCTGAATCAGACAAACACTGCTAAAGAGATTTGGGATAATGTGGAGATGCTTATGCAAGGTTCAGGCAGGACTTTACAGCAAAGGAAGGAAGACCTATTTGATGAGTTCGAACGATTTCGTGCCATAGGAAACGAACCAATTCATGACTATTTTGTACGTTTCCACAAGCTGGTGAATGATATGAAGATTACACAGCTTGAAATTCCCACTCATCAGCTGAACACCAAGTTTGTCAACAACCTTCCGTCTTACTGGGGTAAATATGTGACTAATGTGAAGCAGAACATGGACATTTCAACAACGAACTATGTTCACATTTATACCCACCTGAAAGCCTATGAGCCTCATGCCACAAAGACTCTCAAGAAACAAGAGCAGTCTTCAAGTATCATTGATCCATTGGCTTATATGGCTCAAGCAACACCAACCACATCTCTTCCACCACTCTCTACCTCACAACCACAACCAGCTGTTTTGTCTCCAAATGACGCAATGATGGCCACTATGACACAGATAGCAAATCTTTTAAGTGGTTTCCAGAAGCAGTTTCCTCCTACCAATAACCAGCTCAGGTCATCCTCCAACTCGAGGACACATGCTACGGTGCATGATGGCCAAATTGTTACTGAAACCGTTCAGAGAAGAGCTCCAGGGAATGTTGGAAACACAGGATCGAGAGGCAATCAAAGTTATGGTAATGTGACTACTGCTACAGGGAAGAAGGTGATATGTTATAACTGCCGAGGGGAAGGGCATGTTGCAAGGCAGTGCAAAGAACCAAAGAGAGCGAAGGATTCTCAGTACTTCAAAGATAAGATGCTGCTCATGGAAGCAAAGGAAAAGGGAGTTACTCTTGATGCTGAAGCTGAAGCATTCCTCGCCAATGTGGAATGTACTGCTCCCTATGATCAACCTCTGGCAATGGCTACTACAAACATCTTCGAAGTCAACCATGAGGATGCTTATGATTTAGACGTGGATGAAGGCCCCAATGCTGCAGCTGCTTTCATGGCCAATCTGTCATCCACCAGTGGCAACAATCATCATGTGAATGAGGTACACCCCAATACTATTAAAATAAATGATAGTGTGAATTATCAGCTGTCTCATGAGATGCACCACGAAGAACAATCAGACTCTGATGTTGAGTCAGAGCTTGATGACAATACGACTCCGTATCATCAGCTTGAACTTAAACGCAAAGCCAAAGTTGTTCCAACTGAGCTATCTACTGGGTCATCTGCTAATATCTCTATGGTTACCATTCTTGATGAAATGCGAGATACTCTAGATGAAAAAACTCAGGAAAATCAAGATCTCAGTCTTGAAAATCAGAATTTAACAGCTGAGCTTGCAAAATGTAAGCTAGAAATTGTTCGTCTAGATACCCAACAGGTTAAACTTGACCTAGAACGCCAAGTTAGACAAGAACAAAACCTAGTGACTCAGCGTAACGAAAGAAACGCTGAACTTGAGCAAGAGAAAGTGATGCTAAAAACACACCTAAAAAGTAAAGATGTTTCAATTGAATTTTTGAAATCTGAAAATCAAAAGGTGTTAACTGACAAAAAGAAACTTGAGGATAAATACCTCGATGAAATAGTATGTTTAAAAAGTGCAAACAAAGTTGCAACTGATCTTTTACAAAAGTTTCAAATGCCAACTCATACTATTCCAATGCTTTCAAAGAAACCAAAAAATGCATCACAGGACTTGCACAAGGATATTCTAGGTCGCAGTAACCCACGATATGGGAAAAAGGCTCCCGTTATTAATGCTAGTAATGCGTGGGATACTGATGAAACATTAGCCAGTGCTAAAGTCAGTATGGCTAAAATGAAAGGAAAACCAGGGCACGTTAGACCCGAAAGTGGCTTCTATAAGAAGCTAAATGCCCTCAAGTTCATCCTCGCATAACATTCCCGAGAACAGGTGTAAGAGGCTCCTAACTACAACGAAATTGCTAGTCAAGCTAGTACCCCAGCCACACCTGTTACTCCTTATGTGCCTAAAAGTCCGCCTCCTAGTCAAGTTCTTGCTACCCTTCACAACATTAAGGCTGTTTTTCCCCAATTTGATGCGATCATAAAAGAAAGAACAACAGTCAAACCTCTATATGTGTCACTCCCGTGTTATGAATACGCGAAAGAGTTTGCTTTGCAACAAGTGTACCTTTTCTTGAATTATTTCAAGAAACACGTAAACTGCTGATGACACAATTATTCAAGGAAGTAGCAAATTTAAGGAGATTCACAAGGCGTTTAGAGGATGAAATATGAAACGTTGTGTGCTTGAAAAATAAAAACCTACAAATAGAGAAGAAACACTTTTAATCAAAAATGACAGCTAAATTGCTGAATGTTTTAGAAAGAGATATTTGCTCTATTGTGCTTTATTCTGATGTTGCTGTTACCCCTAGTTCTAATTGTTCTTGTGATAATCTTAGATTAGAATGTGATAGGGAACACAATAAAGTCGTAGAACTTGAAGCTGAGATTTTAAAGAAGCAACAAATGCTGAATGAATCTGAAAAACGTTGTGCCTTTATTGAAAAGAATCACGTTAATTTACAAGTTAAATTTCAAAAATATAATGATTTCTCAAAACCAGAGGGTTTGTGATAATACTAACTCAACTGCATCTAATGCAATTTTTGAAATTAACAAGTTAAAGGATCAGCTTCAAGGGAAAGACGACACCATCAGAAACTTGCAAACTCAGATCAACATCACGAGAATGTTGAATGTAGGATCCACTGTAGGTAGCTTTGATAAGCAGGCCTTAGAAACTGAGATAACTCAGTTGAAAGATGCGCTCACTTCAGTTAGAATTCAAATTGATGGGTATAAGGCAGAGAATGTGAATCTGAAACGACGTTATGAAGAACTGTCGAAATCTAATGCTTACTCACGTTCTACATTCACCGCAAAGATTAATGCCTTAACTGCTGAGAATGCCAAACTGAAAACTGAGCTGAGTGGCAAAAAGAGTAGTGGATCTACAGCCTCTGAGAAACCCAAAGTACTTGCTTCAGGGATGTATACCAACAGTTCAAAGTACGTTCCACCTCCAAAAAGAGCCAACTGGGTTAAACCAACCCCGTTGCCTAAGAAAAAGCAAGTTACTTTTCAGGAACCCCCAAGGACTTCAAATAGACCCACATAGAAACCACCAGTGCAACAAAACAAGAAGCCTAATGTTCCTGTGAATCTGTCTACAAGAACCAAACCTGCCACTGAATCTCGCAAACCTATGCCAAAGAGCCACACTCGGAACCATCGTATCTTGCACAGTAAAAGTGTGAACGCGAGGAGAACAGCAGATCAGAATAGGAGGTTCAATGTTGTTGATCATAATCAGTTTGTGATTCGTTCTTTGAAGTCTGTGAATACCAGAACCCCCCAGGCCAAACATAGTGTGAATCATACTAAGAAGGTTTGGAAAGCAACCAGAAATCATAATGT
Source organism: Tanacetum coccineum (assembly GCA_026074375.1). Taxonomy (NCBI): domain Eukaryota; kingdom Viridiplantae; phylum Streptophyta; class Magnoliopsida; order Asterales; family Asteraceae; genus Tanacetum; species Tanacetum coccineum. The sequence goes on from BQNB010002205.1 coordinate 25,094, forward strand.
GAACACTACTAAGACAGCTTGGAGACCAACTGGAAAGGTTGTTGGTAGTGTTAAGCCTTAGTGGAAACCCACTGGATGACATTTCGCGTTGTATGATAACTGTCCTTTAACTAGGATAATGGAACCCATTGTTGAGCCTTTAGAACTTACCCCGAGCGTTAGTTCTAGTTCCAAAGTTACTATGATCTCTAGGTTCACTGATTGCAAACTTAGTGATCGAAAGGCTGGTTCCAAGGGGATATCTGGTATTTTTGAATGCTAAAGCATTGTATCCTTTGTATATTTGTGTATATTTGAGAAAAAAAAAATCAAAAAAAAATAAAATAATAGAAAACAAAAAAAAATCAAAAAAAATTAGATAAATGGCTTGCAGTTATTTCAGACTGTAACCCGGACTTAACCCAGAGACTTAATGTACGTTTCAGTGCATTATTTCTTCCACAGACAAGAAGTTGTCTAAGACCCGAACAATTTTCTCATAAACAATATGTTTTATCAAACATGTTCGGAGTCACCATTCAGACATTGACCAAAACCCTTTCTATTATACCCGGGTCATTGTTTGAGGGGGAGAATCAGGTATACTAACAGTTTTGCAGGTTTGTTGGACGCACTGTTGCTGATTCTATTACAGAAAGATTGAAATGAGCCACAACCTACGTCTTCAGACGGTTTGATTTATCACTCATGTCTCGGTATATTACTAAGGTCTTATTTTAATAATCACTTGATATATGTGCTTAATTAACTCACCTTAAACATTGAGGGGGAGCTCAAAACATTTTAAGTTCATTATAGATCAAAACCATACAAAAGTTGTATACTTTTGATCGGGGGAGAAAATGTGACTTAAAAATTATTGATAACAGTTTTTAATTGATCCATGGGTTGTACATAAATATGGATCCTCATGAATTCTCACATGTCTATCTAGTCATTACTAGTGTGCTTGTAATGAATAAAGGCATGTTGATGTATAATTATTGGAGAAAATGCTAAGTCCTATCCTTGCATGTGCAAAACATCTTTTGAATATCGATGCACATGTATAGGGGGAGTAAAAGTGTTAATATACTCAACAATGTCAAGATACCAAAGCTTTTGTGTTATACACAAGTATCTTGATAATTCACAAAGAATCTTTTGTTTCATGATTGGGAAAGTGATCTTAAGGAATGCGAAGGAATGAGATGTTGTACCACCAGGGTATTCGTAGAATACTCATATACTTGTCTTCGGACAGTATCCACTAGTGAGAATGACTCGTCTTACAAATACTTGTATGAGTTTGATGAGAGCCATGAGGCACTTCATATCTTTCGAGATATCTTTCAAAACATCATCAGAGCATTCTGATTTAAACTTTCGTTGTGTCCTAAATAAATTTCATAAGCACATCGAATGTTTTTTCAAATCATTTTTTTGCCATTGGCCTTCTACGGTACTTAATTGTATTAAGAAGTAAAACGCTGAACAAGGAATTATACGGTATAGTCAGCAGATAGTAACTGTACTGACTCACTCTTTACCATTCTATTAGTAGAAATACTCATAGTGTGTAAGTCTACGGACATCTGGTTTAGAGAACAGCAAGCATACGGGAATCTGGTACTTCGGTATTGGAGGACTTAAAGGCTTTGAGCTGGAAAACCTGTCAAGAAGGTTCTTTATTGAATCTATCTGATCACAGGTGCAGTATTCGTACTGTATGGTAATCGACTCACCATGTTTCTAAAACAAAGAGTTGACTACTCCAGAGCAAACGGCTACTGGTAAAGAGATATCAAATCCGTTCCTAGCTGATAGTTTGCTAAAAACTATAAGGTTATCATTGCACCTTGTTATTGCAACAAAGCATTGACTAGTCCATAGCAAACGGCTCATGGTAAAGACATATCAAATCCGTTGATAGCTGATAGTTTGCTAAAAACTATATTGTTCATACTCAAAGAATCCGTTGAAAGACACATGCTCACACTCCAAGATTTGAAGAAATTAAGAAAGCTGAGTTTACAAAGCTTCCGCACCTCTGAATCAATGTCTTCTTCAAATGTTAAAGTCATGAAGTCTAGAAGAAGAAAGATCACAAAAGCTTTCAGGATTACAACAAATATGAGCATGTCGGACCACAGTTCAGCAAATGGCAAAATGAAGAAAAGATCACAAGTAATTCAAGTTCTAGAGATCAAGATCAAGTTATCAAAACAAGTAATTCAAGTTCTAGAGATCAAGATCAAGTTATCAAAACAAGTAATTCAAGTTCTAAAGATCAAGATCAAGTTTCAAAGATTGGATTACTACTGAAGCACAACTACATCAAGTGATGAACCGCAAAGACAACGAGCTAATATGCTATGAATTCAAATATGTACACTACAAAGACCTCACTTAGGGGGAGATTGTTAGAAACATAATTTCACAATCTAACAAATGAAGCTCGATCTTGAAGAAAATTGGTGTTTCATAGCTCGTTAGTTAGTTAATTAATTATAATGTTTTAATGATGTAAACGGGCCAAGATGCAAAAAGCCCAGATAAAGCCCACAAAGGCCTCCTAGGCCGATCCCCTTTAGAGTATAAATACTCTATGTTTTTCTCATCTTTAGGTTAGCTAGTCAATATTCATTAGGGTTTTATTTTTGTATCTAGCCACCAAAAACATCTTTCAATTTTTCAATCAATCCTTGTTTAATTTAATCTCTTGATTCTACATATCATTGTTAAAGATTATGATTGAATGATCATGGAACCTACATGTTGATCCTCAAGTTCATGCAGTCCTTGCTCCAGAACCTGCCGTTTCAACCGGTACACCTTCATTTACTACAATTGATCAAAATGCACCATCTTTAAGTACCTCTCAAACAACTCAAGAAACACCACCCTTAGATATTCCTCTCAGTGTTGAAGAAGCTGACCATGATATTAAAGTTGCACACATAGATAATAATCCCTTCATTAAGTTTTTTAATTCCAGAACATAGTTCTAAAGAATCCTCTACTCAGGTTGTTATTTCAAATCATGTGCATTCAATCAATCAACCACCTGAACACATCAACAAATGGACCAAAGATCACCCGATTGACAATGTTATTGGCTATCCTTCTAGACCGGTTTCCACTCGACAACAACTACAATACGAAGCTCTATTTTGTTATTTTGATGCTTTCCTTTCTTCCGTTGAACCCAAGAGTTATAAAGACGCATTGACAGAATCCTGTTGGATTGAAGCCATGCAATAAGAACTCAATGAGTTTGAAAGTCTTGAAGTTTGGGAGCTCGTACCTCGTCCAGATTGTGTAATGGTTATTACCTTGAAGTGGACTTACAAGGTGAAATTAGACGAGCTGGGATGTGTATTGAAAAATAAGGCTCGTTTGGTAGCGAGAGGTTATCGTCAGGAAGAAGGCATAGACTTTGAGGAATCTTTTGCTTCAGTTGCTCGACTTGAGGCCATCCGTATCTTTATTGCATTCGTTGCTCATATGAACATGGTCGTCTACCAAATGGATGTGAAGACCACGTTCTTGAATGACATTCTGCGTGAGGAGGTCTATGTTAGCCAACCGGATGGGTTTGTGGATCCAGAGAATCTCAATCATGTATATAAGCTAAAAAAAGGCTCTTTATGGGTTGAAACAAGCTCCACGTGCTTGGTACGATTTGCTCTCATCATTTCTACTCTCCCATAAGTTCACTAAAGGCACCGTCGATCCAACATTGTTCGTCAGACGTGAATGCAAGGACATATTATTGGTACAAATTTATGTTGATGATATTATCTTTACTTCCACTAAACCTGATCTTTGTGAAACATTTTCAAAAATAATGTGTTCAAAATTCCAGATGTCGATGATGGGCAAACTATCATTTTTCTTAGGACTATAGATTTCTCAAAGTCCTAGAGGCATCTTTTTAAATCAATCCAAATATGTTCTAGAATTTATTAAAAAGTATGGTATGGAAACTTGTGAACCAGCGGATACTCCAATGGTGGAGAAATCCAAACTGGATGAAGATCCACAAGGGAAAGTCGTTGATCCTACATGTTATCGTGGAATGATTGGCACCCTTATGTATCTCAAAGCCAGTAGACCTAACCTTGTATTTGTTGTGTGCATGTGTGCCCGGTATCAGGCAAAGCATACCGAAAATCATTTACATGCGGTTAAGTGAATCTTTCGATACCTACGAGGAACCATTAATATTGGTCTGTGGTATCCGAAGGATTCTTGCATTGCTCTAACAGCTTTTGCAAATGCTGACCATGCAGGTTGCCAAGATACCAGGAAAAGTACGTCTGGAAGTATGCAACTGTTAGGTGATAGATTGGTGAGCTGGTCGTCAAAGAAATAGAAGAGCACCGCCATATCCAGTACAGAAGCTGAATACATTGCCTTGTCAGGATGTTGTGCTCAAATACTTTGGATGCGATCACAATTAACTGACTATGGCCTTGTGTTCAACAAGATACCTCTGTACTGCGATAATAAAAGTGCCATTGCTTTATGTTACAACAACGTCCAACACTCCCGATCCAAGAATATAGACATCAAACATCACTTTATCAAGGAACAAGTGGAGAACAGGGTGGTTGAGTTGTATTTTGTTAGTACAGATTATCAATTGGCAAACATTTCCACTAAGCCACGGAACGGACTTGCTTTATCAATCAACAAGATGGGTATGAGAAGTATGTCCCTTGAGACTTTGAAAAAAACTGGCAGACGAAGAGGAAGAGTAATGGTGGTAAACTCTTCGCATATCCTTTATATCATTGTATATAAGTAACTCAGAAAAACCAAAAAGATTTTTCATTTTATATAAACTTTTCAAAAAGAAAATATAAAAATATAAAATCATAAAAAGAAAATACAAAATTAAAAAAATCAGAAAATATAAAAATATGGTGTTCGTGACATGTCTTCTAAAAATCGATAACATTTACGGCCTTAGAAATGTCATTTAATAATGATACGAGGCTGTAAATGAAGTTCGAGCAGAAGTTCCATGTAGTAGTTCTTCAAAACATGTCAAATGGCTTGTTATTTATTTAGATAGCACCCGTCTGCAATTTAAAAGATGTATTCGACAAAAAGAAAACTTGACCTCACAACGAGAAATGAATTTTTTTCAGGAATGAATTACTTCATATTCATTCAAAGGCTTGTGTATACTTTGCAACACAACCCGTGCTTCCTATATCAATTAAGTGTACGTGTCAGTGCATTTATTTATGTAAAACAAGAGAAATCTTGTTTTTAATGGTGTTGTTTTTAAGAATAATAATTAAACAAATCAGTTTCTCATCTAAAAGGATTTTCAAAGAATTTTCTATCGCTCAAACAATGTCTACAGCTCTTTAAATATAAAACAAGACATTATTTGAGGGGAAGAAATAGTCAAATTCTTTCAAAAATGATCTTTCAAAAAGTCATCTCAGAATAAAGGAAAGAATTTTTAAACAATAACGGATCATCATTTAAAAGGGAGTTAATATTATTTTAACTCAAAAAGGGCTTAAGATGTTATTGGATATAACTTTTAGGGTCTAAATGGCAAAATATAGGACTTAGAATCCTTATGATAAACTTAAGGGGTTGATAATGTCATTTCTATAACTTAGTTAGACTTAGTAATAAGTTTAAATTAGAAATAGAAAAGGATACAAAGAACAAGGACTATTTCTGCCAATCGCTAAAACTTTTGCCGGTTAACACACTCTCAAACACATTTCGCTCTCACACTTTTCATATTTAAAAAATTCCAAACACACTCAAACACTCTCACGACATATTTATCTCAATTCAAACTTGAAAATTTGAACTCGTTTCAAGACTAAAGGTACACTCATATAGGTTCATTAACTCTTTAACATGTCTTTGGTAAAAAGAATTAGATTAAAACTCATTCTTTCACTTGAAATCTTATAAAAATTGATTTAGGTTTCATAAGAAAAAAATTGTAGTTTTCATTTAATTAGTTGAGGGGTTTTGATAAATAGGGTGCGATTAAGATGTTGTTATAACAGTTCTTGCTATCTCTTAACCATTTGTGAGATATGTTGATTTTTGTAGGATGAATAAAGCAAAACATGTGCTATAAGTGTGTTTAGTTGTGGGTTTGTATTAATAAGTCTATATGATGCTCTCTTATGCCTGTATCTCTAGTTTTTGGCCTTCTTAGAATCCTTTTACTTGGAAAAGTTGTATTTCTATGCTTGTTGGATCTAAAATGGTATAAAATTGCTCGTGTAATGTTCTAAGTGTGTATGTAAATAGATGTTGGCCCCTAAGTGCTTATTATCCGTTTTATAAATGGCCCTTATCATGTTTGTTTTATTTCATTAGAAAAAAAAGGAAACTGAGGAGTAGTGTAATTTACTTTTTAATGTTTTAAATTTATGTTTTTAAGTCTTTAAATTATGTCATTTAAACTTTTAAGTTTTGTAATCCTTTTATGCTTAATGAAATTTCAAGTTTTGTATGCATTTTATTTATCAAATCTGTTTCTATTAAGTTCTATTATATTGCACATTAAGCCTTTTATTTGTTCACGTAAGTATACTTCCTTAAGCTCATCTTTAACAGTACCAATTTTGAGTCTGCACGAAACCTTTCTAAATCTTTTAACAAAAGCTTAACGCTTATTTTTTAAAGCTCTTTTTATCAAAAAAGTTTCCTGTGTCAAGAATCATAAAGCATGGTTTATTGTGGATGGCCATGGGTTTAGTGCTTCTTGGGAAGCTATAGGTGGTTCATAAACTGGTTTGGGGTTTTAAGTACTCGCTAAAAGCCTTGGACCACATGTAAGTTCCATTTTCTCATTTTAAAGCTTATTTACTTTTTGCTTATTGTTTTGCTTATTGTTGCTTAGTTCTATCTTATTTATGCTTATTTGTTCTTATTATTGCTTATAGGTCAAGTTCAACGCATTACTCAATCTGTTTTAAAGCATTAATTTTCATGTTTTTAAGTTTTTAAAGGGGTGTTTTGGATAAGACATATATTGCTCAAAAAAATCTATTATTGGTTATTAAGAGTTTTACACATCCACCTTCAATTAATCATATCTAAGTTTTTAAAATCATGTTTATACCATTATAAATCACGTAATTTACAAATGATTTCAGTTATTTCTAAAGTTTATGTTGCATTCGTGGTGTTCTTATAAATTTAAGATTGCATAAATTTTGTATTTAGAGGTTTGTGTTAAGTGTTTAAGTGTATAAAGACATGTTCAAACTAATGATCTTAACTCACTTTATATCAGGTATTCAATTTATTAACGCCCTTGTTTCATACTAAATGCAAAGTTTTTTCAAAATTCTGTCATTTTTCTTAAATTTTAGTTCTGATGTACCTTTTTGATTCATATTTTTAGTCAAGAAAATGTATGTTGCTATGTTTAAGCATTAAGTTGGGGGAAGTAAACATCATTGGGTGGACATTCCAAGGACCTTCCATGGGCATATTTCCCATTTCAAGCCTATTTGTAATAGATTAACTATGTCTAAAAGTTGCCCCTTTAGGTTAAGTTGAGATTCTGAAAAAAACATCTTAAATGTTTCTGAGATCAAAAAAAAAAAGCGAATAAAAAGAAACGCGCTTGTATCATCATCTTCTTGTTTTAAACATTTATTAAACTTGGATGTTTTAGCTTAAATTTGATGTTAGCTAGTTGTTCTTATTAGATTTTAAAATTTTCAGCTTTTATTGTTGTTTAGCTCAGCTTATTTGCTTACTAAAAAGAGCCAAAATCTGTTTTAAGTTTAAATGTTAAGTCTACTAGTTAGGTTTAGTAGTGTTGGCTTATAATGCTTATTTCTGGGCTTATTAAGGTTGCTTAATAGGTACATTTGATAGTTAGATTGCAACTTGAGCTTATTAAGAGCTTAAATGAGGTAAAAGAGCTTAACAATTAATTGTATATGTGTTTTATGAGGCTTAAGTTCTAGGCTGAAGCTGCACCGTTTTAAGAGCTTATTTTCTATCATATATTAGGTTTTTTTTAAAAAAAGAGCCTCATATTAAAAGTAGCATATTTTATCTAAGCTTTATTAGGATTGTTAAAAAAGAAGAATTAAAAAAATATTTAAATACAAAAAAGAGGGTCCCGAAGGGTTTCGAACCTTGTGACCACCCCCTTACCAAACCAAGCCTTTACCACAGGGAGGGACAACATCATACCAAAGACCGCCCTTGGGGTTCTTTTTCTTACTTTGCACATTTAAGCTTTTACCCACCTTATTAGGTCCCTTAAGCCTTTCAGAGCCCTTATCTGCTTATTTACAGCTTAATAATAGCCGCAGTAATATAACAAAATTTATACTTTATCTTGGCAATCATACAAATCTTTAAAGCATTGTACCACGTAATTTTCTAGAATTTTAAGTAATATTTATATATTAGTTCATTATTTCTTTTAATTAAAACTGTTTTAAATTCATAATAAATAAAATAAAGTTAAAAAATAAAATAATTCTTTTTTTTTAAGATTTTTCTTTTAACATTTAGGACTGTTAAGAAAAAATTGCATTTGTAGGGAAAATTTTAAAATTTGTTTTTCAAAGAACGAGATTAAATCCCGTTATCGGTATATTTAAGTGTATTAAGGCTTAAATAATTTTGTTGTATGGAGGCGTGCCTTTACTTGTTTTTGTATTTTATTTGTTAGAAATAGGAAACCCAAGACCCAATTTTTGATAATTCAAGCAATTCTTTCCACAAACAATTCCCCGTCGATTTCAAATATTTCCCGCACCCTATCGTCGGGGGACACGACCCAGGAAGGTTTTTAGGGATTTTACTTTGGGTAAAAGTAACTTAACCTATAAAAAGGGCCTCATGTGAAATTCATATTAGAGGATATTTTTGGAGATAAATTCTTATTATTATATATTTATATTAATATAAAATATATATTTATGATATAGTAAAAGGAGTTATATATAAGTAAGTGAATCAATTTTTGGCGTCCCTGTCGGGAGGTTTGTGAAACGATTATCGTGTTTCGTTTCAAGATTAGTGTTTGAAGACCCTTCCCCGTGAAGTTATCACTTTCATTTGTGAATATATTTTCTATTACCAAGTATTCAAAAATAACCAAAAAAATTGAAAAACAACAAAATCAACCGTTGTGTCACTTGTGATTTCGGCTCACCTTTAGATTACAAACTATAAGAGAGGTATAAGGAGGGTCGATCCTACAAACTTCGAACCGAAAGAAGAAGGTTTTTAAAACGCTTCGCGCTTACCCGCTCATTCGCTTCTTTGTGCGTTTTCTAAAAGCACCTGTACACGTCAGTTATTGATATCGGATACCAACAATATTTTTTCTTTTCTTATGTATTTTTTTAAAAATATTCTTTCGTTGCCCTCTATAACATTTAATTCTCATTTTCCTTATTCAAACCCCTCCTTTAAACCATTTAATTCTCCATGGAGTCTTAATTTCCAAATGAGTGTGTTGGTGTGGACAACCGACTAGGTAACTCTTAAGGTATTCATCGAGAATGCACGAGCCAACGTGCGTTTGTCATTATTATTTGATGGCATTGTCCAAAAAGTACTTATGAGATGGAAATGCAAATCAATTTATTATTTAACTCTATACTCTTCTTAAAAACGCATGCTCCAAGTTATCTCTACCACCCCACAGCGACTCACGAGAACCAAACTTAGTCCGAATTTTGCGGAACGATGCTCGTCTATGGTCACAATTAGTACACCGCAAGTTTCGATTATACTCTAGACCCGGAACCGGCTGCTACAAACAAAACTAATGATGATATCCCACAAACTTTACCAAAAAAAGTATCAAAATAAAATTCTTTGTTGTAAAAATTACGGGGTCCACATGCGACTTTATGAATGTCAACGCCGATGAACACAATTTTTCACGATTCTAATTCTTCTGGTTTTGACCAATTTCAACCCCCGCAATTTCCCGTCGTTTATCAACCTCCTTAAGAAATGAGTATCCAAGATATGGAGGATCTAAAGCAGCTGTATTTAGATAAAATGAAAATTTTAATTAATGAATTTCTAATTAAGGATTATCGTGATGAGAAGATTGATATTAAGATTAATGAGCTTAAGGAAAATTTCAATGGAATGAGTATTGAAATTAATAAAAAGAAAAAGCTTCAGCAACTAGAGCAGGTAGCCAATCTTAATACTTATCCTTCGCGACTTTTCAATTATTTTTACTACGATGATGATGATGATGATGACGAGGAGTATACTATTGCAATCACACCTGATTCACTAAAAACGGTACTCCTCCTCGATCATAATGGAGCAAACACTTAGAACGATAATTTATCGGAAATGCATCAGACGAATTCATAAAGTCTAGTGATAGAACCTTTCCAAAACCCAAGTGATTCCGAGTATAATGTGAGTGTATGTGCCCGAAGGTGTGAATGAATCCTTAAATGGACAAATTTATTCCAACATTTTTCTAATCCTCTCGTTCGACGATTACACCTCAAGTAATGACGAGTCAATTCATGAGGAGGGGTTTATTCATGAAAAAGTTTTAAAACTTATTACGAAACCCTCTTTTTATCTTTACGAGGAAAACATTTCTAGTAGTTTAAATCCGATTCATAATGAAGACCTCGGATACTACTCCAAAAACTGGATCTGTATGATATCGAGTCTTAACGTCTGAATCATACTCAATGGGATACTTAGATGGCTATCCTCTCCCAAGATTGATTCTCTCTTCGGATTGAGTTATTTGCCGGTGAACTCCAAAACAATTCCTCCCAATAATTAGTTAATAGGGAGCACGAGTCAAATAATAGTCTTTTGGAGAGGGTTGCTAATTCGACCAATCGTCCTACGTCGTTGCTGGAAGGATTTTTCATGCTAATCTAGAATACATCATCGAGTCTCTTCCCACATTTCCTGAACCCCGGTAAGGATAGGTGACACTCTTAGGGAAGAGATCGATATATTTCCCCGGCTCCGGATGACACAATACCACCGGGGTATTGAGAGTGGGTGATTAAGACTCCGGAAGGTGATGATAATTCATACATACCTTTCCCTGAGTCTGAATCATTCATGTTGAATATCCGATTCAGGATATTCAACCCATTGATTTTGTGGAAGACATCCCCGGGTGATGGTGCCTAATATTTTGCCCACCCATCCCACCCACATCATAATGGAATTTCGACTTCATGTCCATCTCATAATGATCTCGGATCTCTGATTCGTTGGAGTTTCTTCTCCATCAAGACGATAAAACATAGATTTACATCCAAGGATATAGCATTGAATTCGAACCAAGGAGATATCTTGCTACTATATCCGCGCCTGTGATTGATACTTTACTTCCATTTTCATCCGAAAATAGAGACAAAGTTTTCAATCACAGTGTTCTTGCTTTAAAGGAGAAATCTCCTCCTTTTTCATCACATCGGGGTTTTAAAGCTTCCAAGCTTTTTCATCATAAAAGCCCGATGTTGATTCATGGAGAAAACATTCCTATCTTGGATGTTCCGTTTCTCCATTTCGATCTCCTGCCTGACCTCCTCAAGAATGGGGATCGAGTCAGGCTCAAGAGACTCCGGTTAACACAAAATAAGCGCTTCGCGAGGTTGGTAACCCATTGCTAATCCTATCGATTTATTAATGTAATAATTGTGTTGTGGAGGAGGCTCGCCTCTACCTTTCCTTGTGTTTTGTGTGTATTTTGTTGTAGTGTCCAGGATTGCCCCGGATTATGAAGCCTCACGGTGATCTTGTGGTTTGACCTTTCGATCACAATCGAGCTTCAAATACCTCACAGCTATCAATATGGGAAATAGCCACATATCCTAATCTTATCGACTAACATTTAACTTTAAAGCATACTTAAATAAATGGCTTAGGATTTTAGGAAGAGACCCTTTCTTAAAACATTAAGGACAATGTACAATTCTAGGTATGGGGGATCTAGTCGATTTGATTAAGGCCTGCAGACGTTGTTTTTGCGTAAGTCCCGTTTAAAATTTTACCACGCACAATAAACCAAAAAAATGAAAATTTATATAAAAAATTATCAAAAATAAAATAAGTTTTTTTATCGACAATGTTGACTTTTCCTGCTGGATAGAATAAAATAAAATTTTAGAAGACTCGATCGTGAGGCGTAGTTGACTCTAGCTTGTCACTAACTTTTAGACTAAGCATTCGCGGGGATCCATTTATATTAAGGGGTGGGTCGGGATTTTAAATTTTGCGAAGAACGAGAATAATGATAGAGTTGGATTATGAGTTAGATGCTAAACAAGGATTAGTTGAAAATCTTAAGAGGCATATAAGTGAATGTTTGTGGCTTTTTCGTCTCCATAAGCTTCTAAACCGAACTAATAATAACGTTCTCTCTTCGAAAATTAAACTTAAATCAACAATTATTTGAAGTATAAGTCGATATCAATAATATTTAGTTTAAATTTAATACTTAAATATACTAAAAAAAGAGTTTTTCATTTTTCACCACTATATCATTGTCTATAACATGATAAAAAAATGAAAAAATGAGGTAACAAGAATATAAAAAACTGTGTTGGCTAATAAAAGTATACTGCATCCTTCCCGGCCGGCTCACATACCTGATGTTGCAGTCTTCAAAATAAGGCACGTAGTAATTATCCCGAGACTGATAAAAGTTTGCAGCATCATGCCGGCTTACTACCGATTTTGCAGCCTCTAAAAGGTCGAGGATATTCCTTAGTTTAAAGATGTGTAAATTAAACTTAAGTGAAATAAACGTGAATTAATAAAATATAGGAAATAATCTCTTTTATTCCCTTAAATTTAAAAAAGCTTTTGAACTAAGACTATTACATTTTAAGGGTTGTGATGTTTATGTAATAACGGTAAATCCAAGGGTGCGTTAGAAACCGAGAGTCCGTAAGTCCCGATACAAGTCTATGTGGGTATGTCAAAAGCTTGGTCCCCCATAGCTGCAAGGTTGGGATGTGCCGAGGTATTACAAAAGTCCTATACATGGGTGAACACGCCTTCAAGACTCATACTTTTGGGTAGAACATGAAGCATAGAAAATATTGCAAAACGGTTTATGATCCATAGTTGCAATTCGAAAATAACACAATCACGCAAAGATATAAATAAATGTCGGAGTCGAAAATTTTCACAAGGTACAAGTAAGAGTAGTGTTTAGCATCTTAACATATATTTAACGGTGATTTCGTTTTACGCTTGGTTTGGGACAAGTGAACAGTCCCTGGTACGATGAATAAAACTATTTTAGCATATTAGGAATTAAAAGATGCTTCTTGTTTCCGTGACCACAAAAGCTTAGAAAAAATAACAAAATCCAAGCTTCTAGTTTAGTTGTCCATAATATGAAAAATACAAAAAAAATTGATAAAAAAGGACAAATTGACAACCGAATATTTAGTGGGAATAAATGTAAATATAGTAAAATGGTCAAAATGGGATTTTTCAAAACTAATGAGTCTTTAATTCCCTTCGATGAACACTTAGCTACTTTTCGAGGTAATTAATCGAGGGGGATTGAAATTCTTAGTTTTCTAAAGTGTTTACTTATAGCATTGCGTGAGGACACGACAATATTTTAGTATGGGGAATTTTGGTAAATGCTTAATTAAACATACTTTTTACCTTTAAAAACAAGCATAAATGACAAAAAACGAACAAAAAATGCCAAATATATGCTTGTTTTCCTATTTGTGTTGTGCAGGTAATGGATATTCAGAAAAAGGACAAAAACAAAGCAAAATGGACAAAACCAAGCAACGGCCGTAGGAAAAGCGTGAAAAAAGCCAAAGTCCCCAAAGTCAACCAACACCTGAGACAACAACTGATATCAAAAAGACAGCCTGCCGTACGAGCCTCCAAGCTGACGAAACTCTCAATTGGTCCCACCCGCACCCCAAGTTAATGGGCCGAGTCAGCCCATTAAGCTCATTTGTTAAATCAAAAGCCCAAAAATTCATCACACGACCCAACCTTATAAGTCCAAAACCCTTTTTATCCTTAACAAGCCCAACAAAAGCCCAATCATAAACCTCTTAAATCTGTTTGCACTAATAGTCCCTAAGGGCTTTCATCGTTATTCCTTAGGGACTAACATAGTTAGATCCTTACTTATTTACCACCAAATGGTCCCTAAAACCCCAAAATATCCCTATTACACCACATCCTTATTATTTCACCCCTTACCACCCAAAACTTATAAACCAGTTTCTTGATGCCTTTTTATTATTCCCCGCCATCATTGACGCCACGACCCCTGCAGAAACCATCAAAATATTGTCACACCCCTAAGAAAACCCCACCTTCATATGGTGCCAAATCCACCTTGGTGATCCTATGTTATTTCATTGGCCGATAGGACTTGGATACTTAATCAAGGCTATGGATACTTGAGCTTGGTGAGACAGATGGAATGGAGTATGGATGAGATGTGAAGACCTTGAAGCCACAACGACACCAAAAAACCACAACAAGCACAGCTCAAGACTTTGCGTTCCTCAATGAAAATGAACTAGGTTTATTCTCATTAGAAAAAAAAACAGAAAACGAGGAGTAAGTGTCAATTTACTTTTGATTTAAATTCATAGAATTTAAAGTCTTATAAAAAACTGATCAATTAAACTTTTAAGTTTTGAAGACTCCTTTTCATCTTAAATGAAATTTCAAGTTTATGGTATTTTTATGCAAATCTGTTCTATCCAACTTCTTATATGCATCTTAAGCTTTTATTTGTTTCATGAGGTTATACTTTCATAAGCTCTCTTTATAAGTCATTTTTGAGTCTGCAAACCTTTCTTAAGCTTTATCAAAAGCTTAAAGCTTATTTATTTTTATTTTTTTAAAGTTCTTTTATCAAAAATTATGTGTTCAAGAATCATGGAGCATGGTTTATTATGGATGGCCATTGGTTTAGTGCTTCTTGAGAAGCTATAGGTGGTTCATAAACTGGTTTGGGGTTTGAAGTACTCGCCAAAAGCCTTGGACCACTTGTAAGTTCCATTTTCTCATTTTAAAGCTTATTTACTTTTTATTGCTTAAATTGTATGCTTATAGTTTTATGCTTAATTATGCTTATTTGTTCTTATAAAGCTTACTGGTTCAAGTTTAATGCATTACCCAATATGTTTAAGCTTATATATCATGTTTAATTTTTTAAAGGGGCGTTTTGGGATAAGACCTGTTTTTTGCTAAAAAAAAATTGTTTTTGGTCATTAAAGAGTTTAAAATCCACATTCCCAATTAATCATAAACTAAGTTTTTAAATCATGGTTTTTACAAGTTTTAAATCAAGATTAAACAATGTTTTCCATTTTTTCTAAGTTTATTGTTGCAATTATGTGGTGTTCTTTAAAATTTAGATTGCATAATTTTGGAAAATTTAGAGTTTTGTGTTTTTATGTATAAAGAGGGGGTGTTTAAAAAACGATGTTCATGTGACTAATGTTTCATATATCACTTGATAATAGGAATACGAAGGTATTAAGCCTTGTTTCACAAATCAAAATGCAAAGTTTTTTTATTTTCAAAATTCCAATCATTTATCTTAGAATTTAGTTTTGGGTGTACCTTATTTTATTCAAGTCTTTTAGTCAAGCAAATGTATGTTGTTTCATGATTAAAGCTTATGGAAAAAAGCTTACATAGGTGGACATTCTGGACCTCCTTAGCTATATATCCCAATTCCAATCTTATTTGGGTTAGTTATTAACTCAGGTCTAAAGTTGCCCTTAGTTAAGTTGAATTTCTAAAAAATACATCTTAATGTATGATGTCCCCAAACTGAACAGATCTTTTGCAACCTATTAACAGGTGAAAGCCAACTAGTAAAAATACAGAGGACTATAGAGAGAAAACACTGACTATGATTACTTAGTGTAATATGATGCTAATCTATACACTAGTATTAAGAAGACAACTGAAAAACTAAACCTTTGCTCTCTATTAATCACTTATGTAAAGTGATTACATATTACTAACCTATGGATTGTATTGCGACGAGATATATAAATTGAACTGATTGATAATCATCTCATTAAAGTCGTAGGGTTCCTTTTTAATAATAGACCAAGGATAAACCCTAACAGGTCTTACAAAACGGGCACAAAAGATAATACCTAACTTCTCCGTATAATATCTCATGCATAAACTCTTACAACGGTACAAACTATTTTTATACTAACGTGAACTAACTATCTAAGTCAGTACTTAGACTCCTTTGTACTGTCAAGAACTAACTATAACCATCGGTATAAGTAATAACCCGTAACCATACTAAGTCAAGGACTGTATAATACCCAACAAATTGTTTCATCTGTGATCAAAACCATTGATCTACATTTCTTGTTTTAAAATACCTTTATTATAAAATTAGATTTTTTATCAAAAATTTATGAAGTTAGCTACTTGTTTCTTTATATTAGGGTTTTAAATTTTTCCCAGCTTTTAGCTTGTTGTTAGCTCAGCTTATTCTGCTTACTAAAAAGAAGCCAAAATCAATATTTAAAGTTTAAAATGTAAAGACTGCTAGTTAAGGTTTAGTATTTGTTGGGCTTAAATGCTATATTTCTGGGCTTATTAGTGGATTGCTTAATCGGTTTACTTTGATAGTTAGATTCAACATGAGCGTATTATGAGCTTAAATTTGAGGTAAAAAAGCTTAACAGTGTAAGTTTAATGTGTTTTATAGCTTAAGTTCTAAACTGTCACCTTTTAGAGCTTATTTCTAGCTTATTTTAGGTTTTTTTTTAATAAAAAGTCTCTTTTTAAAAGTAGCTTATTTTTCTTATCTTTTTATATTTTAAAAAAAGAAAATTAAAAAAATGTTTATAAAAATAAGAGGTCACAGGAAGGGTGTCGAACCTTAGACCCCCCCCTTACCAAACCAAGCATTTAACATACAGACACTCACATGCCAATAACGCCCGTTGGTCTTTTTTTCGTTTTACTTTGCACCATTAAAGCCTTTTACCCAACCCTTAATTATATAAGCCCTTAAGCCCTTGTCAATCCCTTTTCTGCTTATTTACCAGCTTAATTAATAAGCTGATTTGCACAATTTTTATATTTTTCCTCTGGGCAGGATCTACATATCATAAAGCATTTCCGCCAGATAATTTTTCTAGAAATTTTTAGTAATTTTATATTTTTAATCATAATAGCATAAAATAAAAGTTAAAAATATATAATTCTTTTTTATTAAGATTTTTCTTTAATCATTTAGGACCTGTTTAAAATTCAATTTGCAATTTTGTAGGGTTAAAATATTAGAATTTTGTTTTTTTAAAGAACGGGATTTGAATCCCGTTATCGTTTTTAGTGTTTTAGCTTTAATTACTTTCGTTTTTAGTGTGCCTTTACTTGTTTTTGTATTTTATTTGTAGAAATAGGAAACCAAACCCAATTTATGATATTCAAGCATTCTTCCACAAACGTTACCTATCGATTTTCAAAATTCGCACCACGACTCGCGGGACACGACTACGGGAAGGTTTTTTATAAAAAGGGATTGTTAATCTTTTGGGTAAAAGTAATTATCCTTAAAAAAAAAGAGCCTCTTGGAATCTTTAATTATTGAATATTTTTTGAGATAATTTGTCTTATTATTATATATTTATATTTGTTAAATATCTATATTATATATATTAGAAGTATGTTTTTTAAGTAAGGGATCAGGGAGAAATAGTCAAAAACTTTCAAAAAAATGATCTTTTTCAAAAAGACAACGTCAAGAATAAAATGGAAAAAAGGTTTTTAATCAATAGGGCGATAACAATATAAAGGGGAGGTAATGTATATGGTGAGTAACGTAACACGGTTGGTCCTTATAAGTGTTATTTGGCTTTAACTTTTAGGGACAAACGGTAAAAGATAGGCCTAAAAAACTAAGTATGCAAACTTAGGGCATAACAGAGTCATTACAAAATGACTGATAATAAGACTTCGAAACTAAAGTATAATATGGAAAAAGAAGACGAAATAAATACACAAGCTATATTTTGGCCAGTATTAAAAACCTAGAAGCCGTTATAATGTGTTTTCTACACATTACGCGACACATCATACATTCTTGTTCCTCAAATACAAACATAACCCCTAATACTCCTCTACACATTTCGCTACGGTCCCTTCATATTCAAAAATTCAAACTAAGTTTCGATCACGGAAGCAAGTGTTATCACAACCTACACTTTACAAATGCAGTTCACTCCACATCAACTAAGGTAAAACGCATTAGCTCAATTCTCCTTTTCATTCACTCTTAAATTCACTTAAACAAACTAATTAGGATCATAATTTAAAAGTTGAGTTTTTATGCTATATGGATTTGAGTGAGTTTTTAAATAAATTGCGTTAATGGTGAGATAGGTTGCGTAGAAATGTATGAAACAGTAACAATCACTCACAAACAATAAATACCAAAATCACTGCTTCAATATTATAAATAATACGAGTACTCTCTAAGTACTGGGGTTTACACAACCTTGAAGCAATTACAAATTCTCTCTAAGTGTATATCTTAAAGTTCTAACTTTCACTACTCTAGGGATCTCCTTTTATAGAAATACAAGGAACCCTTTACACATATATCTGCCTATATAATAGGAACAGTTACAATTCAAAACTAACTATCCCGAAATGCTCTCCATACCTTCTTATCTTCATATCATCAGCTTTGACTATTTAGCAGTACAAACTTCTTCAACTAGCAGTATTAAGTTTCATTGGCAGTATTAACTTGTGCTGGCAGTACTAACCCTGTGCTAGCAGTACTAACCCCTTTAGTACTGTTGGCAGTATTAAGTCATATGAAGATTTATTCCCAACAGTTTCTCTCCTATGTGTGCTTGAAGTTCATTTGTCAAGCTTAAAATGTTGTTGTAACTTTGTGGAAATTGTTTTTGTGGTGCTATTATTGTATTTGTGATGATTGTTAGAAGTGCTTATAGGTTTTTAATTGTTAAAACCTGAGTTAAGTACTTTTTGAATGAAGCGAAACATGATAGGTTTGATAGAAGCGAAACATGTTTGGCTTGAATAAAGCAAAACATGTTTGGCTTGAATGAATCGAAACATGTTTTAAGCAAAACATGTTCCACTTATTCTGAGCGAAACATGTTTGCCTTATTCTGAGCGAAACATGTTTGAGCGAAACATGTCTCACCTTGTCTGAGCGAAACATGTTAGAAGCGAAACATGTACAGGTACATATTCCAAGCGAAATATGACATAATTATAAAAAGAAAGTCTGCCCAAATTTTTTGAAATTTGTGTATTACGTGTGTAATTTATCATATTTCATATCTTGCCTTATGAGTACTTGTTTTATCTACTCTCTGATTGAATGTGTGTCCTAAGCTCCCTTGGATCTGTATTGTTAACTTTTTCCGTTGACTTTGACAATTGACCTTAGTTGACTTATTCTTATAGTGTAGTAATTCTGTCACGTTTGCATGAAACCTAATCATAGATCAATCATATCATCAAGGATAACCATATATAAACTGTATTGGTTATTTCTTAAGCAGAATCATGAATCCTCAAGAAACACAACAAGTTGTTGCTCATGATAAAAAATGGGTTTCATTCACTAAGAGAGTTAAGATTAGCTCTACCAATGTTAGACTGGAAACCATAGTGCCACAGAAGGAGGAGACATTTCAAGTAGTCATTGATCTTATTAAGAACTCCTCGTGCTTCAAGGCTTTCACTATCTCTGTAGATGTCTTAGAAATCTTTATGCAGCAATTCTGGTATTCTATCAAGAAGGTTCAAGGCACAGATTCTTATGAATTCCTCTTAGCCAACAAGAAGTGTGTGGTCAATGCTGATGTCTTTAGGATGATTCTTGATATCTGTCTAAGAGTGGAAGGTGTAAACTTCACTGATGTACCAGATGATGATACTACACTTACTTTTCTCATTAAGCTTGGATACAAAGGTCCAATGTATAAGCACACCAACATGTTTGTGGATCACATGCATCAGCCATGGAGAACTCTGACAGCAATAATCAACAAATGTCTCTCTAGAAAGACAGCAAGCAATGACAAACTTAGAAAGTCCATAATTGACATACTATGGGGGCATGTTCTACGGAGAGAATGTTGATTATCCTGAGTTGATTTGGGAAGATCTTGCTTTCCAGATTGATTACAGGAAGGAGAAGAGATCAAGACGTGAAAACATGCCATTCCCTCGATTCACCAAAATCATCATCAATCACTTCCTCAAGCAACACAAGTCTCTCTCTAACCTCAAATATCAACACTATCATACAATCAAGGATGATGGTATTGTAAGCCGACTCAAGTTTGTCCGAATAGGAGAAGACTATCAGGAATATAGACTTGCTATTCTTGAAGTGAAGCTAAATGATGCTATCAAGCAGTCAGAGTCTTACTAGATGTTCATCAAGTATTCCACTGGTCAAATAACCCCTAAGAAGAGCAAAGGCAAAGGTTCACAAAGAAAGAAGACTGATGATGACTCTCAGGAAACTATTGATGTATTTGAGAAGTCTAAACCTAAACCTGAACCGGTTAAGAGAAAGACTGCTAGTAGAAGAGTGGTCAAGAAGAAAGTCATAATTTTTGCTGATGACAACATTATTTTTTATGATCCAGATGTTGCTTTGGAGTTAGGTAAGTCAATCAGCAAAACTAAAGCTGAAGAATCAAAAGCAGCAAGGCAAGTTTATGCCACTCATGCAAGGATTGTGACTGAATCTGTCCTTGAGCCTACTAGAAGAAGAAAACCAGGCAAAGTGACTTCTGATTCTCCCAAAAAGCTCAAGGGTGTTCCATCTCTTACTCTAGAAGAACAAGAAGCTGCTGATACTATGCAAGATCTTAAAGAAAGCAAGAAGACAAGCAAGATACAGCCAGGTTCTGGAGGCTCAAGTGAAGGAACTGGTACTATACCAGGGGTTCTCGATGAGTCCACAGTCGTCTCTGCTACCTCAAATGAAGGAACTAGTACTAAACCAGGGGTTCCCGATGAGGAAAAGGATATAACTAAAGAAAATGTTATTCTTGAGTGGGGATCAGAACAAGAATGTAAATACTGAGAAGAAGACAAACTTAATGATGAAGAGAAGGATGATAAAGAAGGAGATGCTGAGGATGAAGGCATTGATTATGTTAGCCTCAAAATATTGAGTCGAACAAGGAAGCTCAGCTACTAATCATGGAAGCTCGGTCTTTACTTAATTATATGTTGTAATAGGCTAGAAAGGGTAAATGGGCTCATTTATGTAAGCTAATTGGTCACGTGTATCGGGCTTAAGCCTAACCAAAACCCGAGCCCGACCCGTGTTATAAAATCTAGGCGTCCAACTTAAGGAGTCTAGGTATAAATACCCCTCTCCAAGTGTGGAGAAGGTGTTGGTTGCTCATTTATGTGTAAGACTCATTTGTATCAATCCATCATCTCATTCCATTTTCTCTCTCTTGTTTCTCTCTTTAACTTCTTCCTATTTTCTTCTCTTGTTTCTTATCTTTGATTCTTATTAATCTATGGAAGTGAAATGATATTTCATTGGTCCTAACAATTGGTATCAAGAGCCTCGGGTTGATAGGTGATTTGTGTCGTGGTATTTAAGCTCATTTTATAGCTTATTCATAAGCCTATAAGCTTACGGTTTATTTTAGTTTCCGGTTTTTTTGTAGCTTAATATGTGGCTTATTTAACTTATAATAAGCTCACGGATTTAGTTGGTTTTGGATTATTTCATGCTTAATAAGCTCACGGCTTTCAATAGTCTTGCTTATTTGAAGCTTATCCATTGTTCTAAGCTTTGTGGTTCTTGTATTTTTCATCTTTTTTCTCATTCAAAACCTTAAAGTTTTGTCCTTTATTGATTTCCCATAGCAATAGTCTTTATTTTACCAATATGTGGCTTATTTAATGATAACATAGCTTATTTCATGGCCTTATAGCTTATTTCGTTGCTTTCTTTCTTATTTTTAAACTTAAGAGTTCTTGTTAGATGTTTGATATAAGGATAGTACTATATTTTGTTTGATAGTAAAATTCTAGCAAGAAAACAAAAAACCAAGTACAAGTAGCGGTTTGGATATAACTGGCAGCGGTTTACTATTTTTAAATAGGCAGCGGTTTGACTTGGTTAGCAGCGGTTTATTATAGGTGTAGAGGTTTATACTCTTTTTTTGATTTGCCTAAACAAACCTCTGCCCAATTGAAAACTTGGCAGTGGTTTGGTAAGAAAAGGACAACGGTTTAGCCTTTTTTTATCCCAGCGGTTTGTACAACTTTTCCAGCGGTTTGTCATGTTTAATTTCCCAGCGGTTTATCCAATTTTGCCAGCGGTTTATTCGAATTTATAGGCAGCGGTTTATTCTACATTTGGCAGTGGTTTAATCATTAAAGCAGCGTTTGATTAATGATAATAGGAAGTGGTTTGCTTACATTCTTGGCAGTGCTATAGTAAAAGACTTGGTCAAATTTAATACTTTTACAAACCTCCGTGACAACCAAACATGGGCAATTAATAATAAAGGACTACAACTTAACACTTGGACTTAAAAGACAATAAATTCTACATTAACAAACCAATACTTGTTTCACGGTTTCTTCTTGGTTTTGTAAAATCCCACGAAAGACTCAATTCTTTTCTCGGTTTAAATCTAAGAACTGTAAAATCCTGTGAACGTGAATCTTAATTTAATAACCACCAATTCAATCACAACACATCTACTTAAGATCCTTCAAATCATTTTTGCTTCATAACAAATCATTCATCATGACTACTCCAATCACAACTTCCACAACTGACAGTCAAATGCATAACAACATCATGGCAGCTGGTTCAAGTGATCGTCCACCAATGCTTGCAACGGGAGGATATGCACAGTGGCAATCACGTTTATTAAGATACATTGATACAAGACCGATTGGTGATGCCCTGAGGAAATGCATACTTGAAGGTCATTACACACCTTCTACCATCACAATCCTAGCTGTACATGCAACAAAGGATTCTCCAGAAGTTCCAGAACGAACGGCAGTTGAGATAATCTTGAACATATATCCTGAAAACAAAGCTCATTATGAATCAAAAAAGGAAGCAATTCATTTGCTATTGACTGGAATTGGGGATGAAATATACTCAACTGTTGATGCTTGCAAGACAACTCATGAAATGTGGATAACTATTGAAAGGCTACAACAGGGTGAATCTCTTAACACTCAACATGTCAAGACTAATTTGTTTTGGGAGTTTGGAAAATTCACTTCTCATGATGGAGAGTCCATGGGTCATATTACACAAGGTTTTTACAGCTGATGAAAATGAATTGATAAGAAACAATTTGTCAGTTGCTATGATGTAGATTTCAATGTTCCAAATGTCTTCAAACAACTTCAACCGAATGGTAAGGTTTGTAACACTTGTCAAGCAACAACACACGTTGGATCGAAGTTGAGTTTTCATATCGCAAGTCTTTGACATTTTTGAAACAATATCAAAAGGAAGTTAATGAACTCCGTGCTGAAAGAATAGCCAAGAATGCTAACCCATTCTAGCACTGGTTGCTTCTGCGTCAATCATATCAATCCATATTATCAAACATCAAAGTCTCACAAATCATCTGCACCAACATCAAAAGCTTCACTTCCAACCAGATCTCATGCAACTACAAGACACAAAGGCAAAGAGACAGCCAAACCAATAACACCTCCATTTGAGTCAGCTTTTGAAGAAGACAGTGATCCTGAACAAGCTCAGAAGGATAAGGAAATGCAAAAAATATTAGCACTTAATGCAAAGTATTTCAAGAAGCTCTACAAACCTACCAACAACAACCTCAAAACTTCCTCAAACACCAGAAACAAGAATGTAGATACTACTTCAAGATACAAGAATGACAATCAGTCTGGACAGTTTGGGAATCAGAGGACAATAACTGTTGCTGGGGCTAGGAAAACTATAGGTGGTCATGTAGTGCAGCAGTCTGGGATGCAATGTTTCAACTGTAAGGAATTTGGTCATTTTGCTAAGGAATGCAGAAAGCCAAAATGGGTTAAAGACTCCACGTATCACAAGGAAAAGATGTTGTTGTATAAACAAGCTAAGAAAGGTGTTCAACTTTAAGCGGAGCAATCTGACTGGCTAGCAGACACGGATGAAGAGATTGATGAACAAGAGTTGGAAGCACATTACAACTATATGGAAAAGATCCAGGAGGTTCCTAATGCAGACTCAGGCACTGATTCTGAGCCATTGGAACAGGTACAATATGATATTGGATATAATGTGTTTGCCAATGAAATATAACATTCTGAGCAATCTGAATCCATTAGTAAACACATTGTGTAGGGGAAACGGGGGGTGTAGTAATCGTCATTCCTGATTCCTCCAAATATTGTGTGATAATGCATTATGCAGATATGACCAAAAATGATGTAGAATGTGATGATGAGCGGTTACGCTTGCTAAATTTAATTGCAAATTTAAATGCACTTGATTGTCGATGAAAATAAAAAGATTCAAAAGCATTAAAGAAACAAACAACACTTGTCTTGTATTGACTGAGTGTAAATCTTTCTTGCGGAAACTAGTAGAATCTCTAGAGGAATCCTAATAGTATTTCAGTGTAGTTGTCTAGTTTGCACTTCAAAACAAACAGACTGAGCTTGAGGATGTACAAACCTTTTTAATGACCGTACTGTTTGGCTATGAGAAACTTGAACATATAGTTAAATTAAACTTAGGACTATTGCTAAAAAGGACATTGACATAAAAGAGGTTTTAAAAACTTAAAGCCTGGAAATTTTAGTTGTCAAAGAGAAACACGATGAGTTAGTCAAACAAGGTTATTAACTAAGTCATACTACGAAGGTTCTTGTCAAGGTAAAACAAAGGGTTAATAACAGATTTGAAAAACTTACGGAAGAAAAAGTATTGACAAACATAGATTTCAATGGATAAAGCAATTAATGTTTTTGAATGAAATTGTGTTACAACGGAGTCATTTCAATCCAGACCATTCATATGTTAGCACCCAAATGCCCATCATTTAATGGAAGACCTACCTATGCTAATCCAATGAGTCTCAAAAAGGCTCAATCTGAGATACCATGTTTGTATGAGATCCCACATGACCAATCTGATCCTGCAAACAATCTCATCCCCGATAGGGAAGAGACACTGACTTTTGAAAGAGAGAGTCGAGAAAAATTGAATAAAGACTTAGTGAAAAACCCTTATGATTTACACTAAAAGTTACATAGTCTTTATTGAATTTTTAAGCCCCCGACCAGGACTATCTAATACAGGTTGGCACATGCATAATGAGTAAGAAAGGAAAATGTGGAGAAAATCTTTTGTGGAAAACAAAACCAAATTATTTAAAAACAATCGATTTTCTTACCGTTTCCAAGTCAAATAGCAAAAGTTAAAACGAAACATTAAATCATCTTAGAGAACTTGTCGAATCAGGTTGGGTGATTGAAACTTCAAAAGATCATTTTTGTGCCCCAACTGCTCATGATATGGAAATACTAATTAAGACATGTTTGATGCCTCTTGCCCTTAAGACACAAAATGATAGTTTCACATTTGTTCATGAACTTAAGTAAGAAATGCATGCTGATTTAAAGTACGTTGAATCACTTGAAAAAGAAGTAGACGAACTTGAATCTGATAAAGCAGAATTTCAAAGATGTGTGATATGCTCTTGCAAGAATGTGTGTCTAATGATGTTATGTGTTCTTATTTGCATTCGTTATCGGATTTAGATGCGCCACACTGAACTTGCAATGCTTCATATCTCAAAAAAGTCCAAGAATGTGACTGTATTTGCACAAAACGCTTTCGGAAACAAACTGAATCTATTAGTTAAGAGGTTTTTCACTGAGCTTTTACGAGCTTTTGCTTAAATTAGGAAAAACACTCGATTTCTCTTGAACTCGCTTTACAACAATGTCAAGAACAAATAAAAAATGACACAGTTTGCAACGTAACAGCGTCAAATGTATTTAAAAAAGAACGTGAACAATATCTCGAAATACAAGATTTGAAAGCTCAACTGCAAGACAAGAACATTGCCATATGTGAGTTAAAGAAACTCATTGAAAAATGCAAAGGAAAATCTGTGGAAACTAAGTTTGATAAAAACCAATGTTGTTCGACAACGCGTGTGTAATGCTCAAAGGATTCCAAAAACATCAGTTTTAGGAAAACCGGCCCCTTTTTCACTCTCTTGAGAGAAAAAAAATTTCAAAGTAAAAGTCAGGTTCAAAAACCAATGAGTCAGAGGGTTTATCAAACCTAGTCACTTTACAGAATTTGCCTCAAACAGCAATGCAAGTTGTCAGAAACATAAATGTGATTAAACCAGGCATGTATCGAATTGAATCTAGAACAACACAAAATAGAGCACCACAATTGCCCCAGACTTATAGGAATATTGATCCTCGCGTGTCTACATCTATAGGAGTAACTCACAGAACTAATGTTAGTAGACCACAAACTAGGAACACTCAAATGAAATATAAGGTCGTGTTAAACATTAGTCAAGTGAAGTATAAGAAGACTGAAGTAGAAGACCACCATAGGATTTCTAGTGTTTCTAATCAAACAACGTCTGTAACTGCATGTAATGACAGTTTAAAATCCAAAACTTCGAATGTTAATGTTGTTTGTGCTACTTGTGGAAAATGTGTGTTTAATTCGAATCATGATGCTTGTGTTTCTAAATATTTGAATGACGTTAATGCTAGAACTAAGAAGCCTAAGGTAGTGAGTATTAGTACTAGAAAACCCAAAAGTCAAGTGAACAAATCTGTTGCAAACTACTGTAAGAAAACGTGCTCAAAATTCACTGTCCAAGGAATTCAAAGAGTTACTATAGGATGCTTTATGACGAAAAACGAGTAAGGCGTAGAAATTGGTGGGATAGTACAACAATGCCCAATCAGATATAATGGGTTCCTAAGACAACAATGGAAATGGGGCCTTAAAGTTATGAAGAAACGTGAAAAAAGAGAGATAGTTTTGCCCTAGATATTGCATCTCGGAAACCTATGCCTTGAAACTCACAAACAATTTTTAGGATCGAATTTGTCCATGTTTCCATCGTCCTTAAATTCTCTTGCAGGAGTTACAACTCATCCTATTCTATTGTCGTCTCGAGATGCACAAAAGCACATGACGAGCAATATATCGATTCTATGCAATTTGTTGAAAAATATTGCGGTACTGTTCGTTTGGCAATGATCCAATTTGCTCTAATTTCTTGGTTTTATGGAGATTTAGTTCAAGGATTTATCTACGATCAACAGGTTTATTACGTCGAAGCCTCAATCAACACTCTCTCTCGGTTGAGTCAATTTTGTGATGCAGTAATTTAGAGGTTGCCTTTCGGAAATTAGTATTTCGTTTGAGATCTTCAAAGGGAAACGATTTACTCATCGGTTAATCGGGGATCTGATCTAATTACAAATTTTCTTCAAGAAACAACTTTCAAACTCCAATATGTCTATGGCTTAAGCCTCCCAACTCAAGGCATGGTTATGGCATCGAAGACTTTCTCATTTAACTTCGATTACATCAAACTTGCTTCAAAGAAAGGATGTTGTGATTGGTTTTACAAAGTTGATAATATGTAAAGAATCAATATGTTCACTTGTAAGTGAGTAAAGGCAAAAAAGGCAGTTCATTCAAGACAACGATTCTTCAAGTTCAAAAAGGACGGTTAATTGCTTCATATAGACTTATGTGGTCAATGCGGGGTTGTAGGGCCATAAATGGGAAGAAATATATTCTGGTAATTGTAGACGACTACTCAAGATATACTTGGACTCTCTTTCTACGTTCCAAGGATGAAACAATAGAAGATTTTAAAAGATTTTCTCACGATGATCCAAAGAAATTTCAGCCCTTAGCTAATTTATGTTTGAATGACAATAGGCATGATTTCTTTTAAAACAAGAACTAATGCATTCTTAAAGAAAAGGAAATTGGCATCAATCTTCTACTCCTCGAAGACCTGAAACAGAACGGGGTTGTCGATAAGACAAAACCGTTACTATCGTTGAGGCTGTCAAACGATGCTCTCAACTTCTAGAACTTCCTGTGGTCTTTTGGGCCGAAGCAATTGCACGCCGCATGGCATGCTATTATCTCAAAACAGATTATCTCATTCCGAACCCATAAAGAGAACATGGCATATAACACTATTCAATGGACAGGAAACTTTCAATTATATCACCTTCACATTTTTGGTTGCACTTGTTACCTAACCAGAGATGGTGACAATTTGGATAAGTTGAAAGAAAAAGGAGACTCGTGCATTTTGGTGGGATACTCCACTCAGTCAAAAAGATATCGTGTTTACAACTAGAGAACAAGATTATATAGGTTGAATCCACACATCCAAAATTGATGAGTCAAAGAGATGGTCTGAGACTGTTTGTTGCTAATACAACTTCAGGCCTCGTTTCTCAATGACAAAAGGTGTCAGATTATGACAACTCTGACCCCGACCTACAACTGCAAAATGTTTCTCCTTCAGCAGATACAACTGTTCCATCACAACAAGAGTTGGATCTTCTATTTAGTCCTTTATACGATGAATTTTTCAATGCGGGTGCTTCACGTGTCAACAAGTCTTCTTCTCCTACCGACAATTCTACTCAACAAGACACACTACCTTCAACGAATATCTCGCCAGACAATCAGAACCTTCAACTCCATCACCTATTCATGGCTAAAAGACAAAACAACAATGATCAGCATAATTTACCAACTCCTTTTTGTACACCGGTATAAGAGTTGCTGAGTCTTCCATCACGCAATATTGGTATTTGAAATATGCATATCTTTAAATAACCTCAAGATTCCAAATACCCGATGGACCCAAAAGATCACCGTTAAACTCAAGTTCGTGGAAATACATCAAAAGCCAGTGCAAACAAGACGACAATCTTGCAACCGATACTGACAATTTCTGTATGTTCGCACTCAATATGAGTACAGCTGAACTCCAAAAAACATTAAGGAAGCCTATGGCCTCGGGATTCTACATGGATAGAGAAGCAATGCAGAGGAAGAGCTTCATCAGTTTAGACGCAGGACTCTAAGTCTGGGAACTTGTTGACAAACCCTTTGGGTGAAGAACCGTAATCCCAAGCTTTAATAGTAGTTATAGGAAATATAAAGAAAGGATGAAGACCAAACTGTAAAACGCAACAGAACGCATGATTTGTAGATAAAGGTTTTGCTCAGGAAACGGGTATTGATTTCAACGAATCATTTGGCTCCAGATTGCTCACCTCTTAGAAAGACTGTTTGGATTTTTTGTCACTTATGAAGCACACAAAGTCTTTTCCAATTTATCAAATGGACGTGGAAAACGGACATTTCATAATGTCCATTGATGGAGAGGTTTATGTTGGCTTCGCACACCAGACAGGTTGTTGATATTGAATCATCAGAAAAGATTTACCATCTTAAGGAGCGCACTAAGATGGATGAAACCTAAGCGCCAAGCGTTGCGTTATGATGAATCTCTCAAATTTCATGATGTCCAATGGTTTTACTCTAAAGGTAATAATTGCCTGACTTATTCACGATAAAATACGGAGAGGACATTCATACTTGTGCAAATTTACGTTCGATGACATCATATTTTGGGTCTATAACCCTAATTTTTCTAAACGATTTGAAAATTAATGCACAGTAGATTTGGTAGGACTTGTTATGCTGTGTGTTATGGGGTTAAATGATAATCCTTGTTGTGTATGGGACTCCAGATCCGACCAAGTCGCCCCTATTGAGGTATGCTTTATCAATCAGGCCAAGTAAGCACTTTAGAGATACTTAAAAACCATGGTATGGAAAAAAGGACAAAGATTGGTACCAATCATATGGCTACCAAACCTAAAATTTTAGAGTGTCAGATTGAGGGTTGGGTGAACCCGTGTATTTGACAGAACTGATCATATCGTAGATTAACGATTGAGTCATCATGTATTTGACATCTAGTCGACCTTGATCATTAGTGGCAAGCAGTATTGTTATTATTCAAGAGATCATAGCCAGACTGACCTAAAAAAACATCTCAAATAGTAGTAAAAGGATCTTTTGATATAGGTGTCAGTGTACCTGCATTCACATAGGACTTTGATATCCGTAAGGATTTTGCTTTGAATACTTGTCACAAGCTTTATATGCTTTCTGAGTGTTTGAATTTCATTGGCAGGTTGTGATTGATACTCGCAGAGTAAAAGTCATCGCATTATGGGAAGGGATACTACGACAAGTGTCCTCTAGAAGGTGAATTGTTAGTCAGTGCTGGTATGGTCAAAGGAGAAGCGATCAGGGGATGGTACCTAGCAATGGTCACTAAGAGCAGTGTGGCTGAGTACGGTGTGGGGCATTTGTATCTGCTAGAGTGTTGTGTGTGCTCAGTCGTAATGATAGAATGATAGACTCGACGAGTACTTAAAGGATTAATTGGTTAAACTAGCAAGCAAGATACCATTGTACGCTGCGAATTCTCGCCTTAGTCAGCCATAGCAATTCGTCTATTGCAATGTTACTCCGTGCAGTTAGACTCCGTTGGTACCAAGCACATCGCATACTCGATGGTATGTGTTATCAGTAGGGGGAACATTGTTGAGAAAATGGTTGAGTAAGTTAGAATGTGTACTTTGTCAGATAGTGAATACCTAGTAGCTGGATAGGTAGTTCTAAAGCCTTACCCGAGAAGATAGGTTTCATGTATCTTAGTCAAATACGATTTGGGTTGGATGAGATTGTTTGGACTCCGGAGTCAGAGGATAGTGGGTTCTGACATACGAATCTACTTGATAACACTCTCATTCAGAACATCGTCAGACCTTGTTAGCATATGTTTTTGATGAAAAAAACGCTTAATATACGAAAAGAGAAATTTCAAATAGTCTTTCAAAATAGAGAGATACGACGCAAAATCAGAAAATAAAGATTGGAGAACATGTTTCACAAAAGATGATTTTCTAGGATCGTTTGTTTCGGTGCTTTGGTATCGCGGATAATTTAGTACCTAGAATGTTGATTAAGAATCGTCAGCGGGGCGTTGTGTAATATAGATTTGTAGTTTAATGTCGAGGAAGAGGTATGTTTTCATTAGAGGGCTTTCAGAAAACAGTGTCATTTTCTTATTCTTCTCTCTTGGGATGACTTTGTAATTGGCTAGTCTTGGTAGATTGCTCAGTTCTGGGGGGAGTACGGTGTCACGAAAGGAACAGAAGAAATTGATTAGTGTACGCGTTTGCGTATGTGCAACTATTATCTGCTGTAGCGTTATAAATGAGAAGTCTGTGTCTACCATGACTGTGATTAAGTTGATTCTTCGAATAGAAAGAGTAGGTTAAACATAATTTTCTGAGGTTGACATTTGCTTCTCTCTTTGCGCAGCTGACTTGATTCAATAATCTTTTCTAAATAAGTGTATAGTTGTTTCAACAGAGACTGCTTTCACTCTCATATCTGTTTTACAAGACTGTATTAGATTCTGGGTCGTACTGGGGGGTATCGAGGTTTTGAAGTGGATTTTTTACGAATTGGGTTTGAGTGGGGTGGTAGTATTTAAGGTGGACGTTATTTCGAATAAAAATGTGTTAATGATTGTGGGAGAGTCTTCACGAAGCATGGACTAATTTTTATTGTATTCTAACACGTATAATTAAGTCTTATATAACATTTCTAAGTAAGAATAATAAGTGTGGGACTATGTAACGTGGACTTGGATGAGATGAGATGTATAGCTATGATTAGGTATGGGTTTGAGCATAAATTTTTTCAAGGTATGTCTTATAGATTTAGACGAAATGTCGAGTTAACTTTTAATAATGTGTGTGCTCAAAAATGGTAGCTGACCCGTCAATTTTATTATTTATTGGTGTAGTCAACGCTTGGGATATCATGCTCTTTTTGTTTTGGAGTTTGTCGAGACGCAATGATGTGAAAAATTGTGCAGATTGTGCGTGGGGAGCAAGTTCATGTTCCATGTAACAAGAATGTTATGCTAAGGTATAAAAGTTTTCCCCACGGAATTTTGAGTGTCATGACGAATGTTTAATCACATATTGAGATTTTCAAAACAAGTGACAATTCGTATTTAAAAGTAAGGGGGAGAACATGTATTGTAAAAAGTGATCTTGAATTAGAGTAAGTATTTATCGCAGACTCAATGTGCTTGATCCTCTTTTTTGAAAAGGTTTTTATAATTGGTTATGATCTTTACCAAGCAACATCTTATTTCTATGCGATTATGAAAAGTACATAAGAGTGGTTAGGTTTAGGTTATTAGTCTAGTGATCCAACCAGAATGGAGGGATCTACCCAAGGACAATCCATAGTTAGAAATAGCAAAGTCCTTGGGTATGATTGGAGATGAATGAGTTAAGGGGAATAATGCCGACTAAGATTGAGCTAACACTGGAACAATCACAAGAAGGTGTTAGTAATGACGTTTTGGTAAGATTGAAGGGGTTGGAATAATGATAAAAGAAATGTTATGGATAAAAGGGTGTGGTGAAAACTAAGAAGCCCTGCCCTTAAACCTAGGCAGATCCGTGGTCAATAGATATTCCTACGGTTTTTCACAAAGATAATTCTATATGAAAGAGACATCATAGACCCGGTGATGCTATGCACAAAACACTTCCCAACCCATTCGGGTTTCTCTCAAAAAGAAAATGTGGCTCATTTTGTCAAGGGATTCACAACGACTTCTATTGACTTTCTCACTCCGGGTTAGTTGATATTGAATAGGTGGCAGTCTGCTCCAGCCTCCAATTACTAAAACCAAAACGCACAAATCAAGTCTAGAGCCAAGAGATCAATGAAAATAATCTCACCTAAGGACACCATTCCATTTCATAACGTGTTGAACATCAATAAGTTCACAAGTTGCTTAACAAGAGTACTCACGCATTATCCATGTGATTTTGCCTGAGAAAACTTCCGAGTATATTTGTCTTCACAATGAAGATGGAAATCCTGCTTGAGCCAACATCAAACAAGGTTCTGTTTGGTGACTTGCGAGATTCTATATGAATCAAACTTGTGTCAACTAGAAAGAAACTATGGTGTGATTCTATGTGAATCAAACTTGTTCTAGTAAATGAATAAACGGCTTAATCAGAAAGATAATAACTATCTGATTCACATTGTGTTGTCTGCTTTGAGACGTTCCGGTAATGATATTCGCAAGCATGGTTAAATCTAATACATCTGTGTTAGAAGATCCCACGCTTTGAGCTGGAAACCATGTCAAGGAGATTCTTTGAATCTACCTGATCACATGTACAATATTCATACTGTAAAATGGTCCTACAGAACCGGAGGTTAATTTAACCAAATCTGGGCGAATGACAAAGCCATATTCGTCCACACGTTTTATTGCTAACTGTTTTATTTTAGGATTCATATAAAGATGGAGATGCCTAATTCCAACTGAAGTTGGATTCATTACCACATGCTCATGCACAAACTACAAAGACATACTATAAGCATCAAGATTCAAGAATCAAGAAAGCTCAAGAATTAAAAGACAAAGTCTTCTGCAAACTCTGATATACAAGATCTTCCTTTAAGATATCAAGTCTATCGAGGGAGATTGTTCGCAAGCGTTTCAAGATGATGCAACGTATGAGCTTTGTTGGTCTAGACTCAAGATCGCAAGCAGGCAGAGTCGATCGAGATAGGGAGGATAAAGAATTTAAAGACTCGGACGCGTAAAGGACGAAGTCAAAAGACAATGACAAAGTCAAGATCACAAGATCGCAAAGTGATAGGAAAACAAGGCCTACAACGAGACAGAAGAGGAACAGTATCATAAGAGCTAACGACAAAAGCAATCCATTAATCTCCCGAAGGAGTGTCACAATGAACCTTAATTCAGGGGGCGAGATTGTTGCCTCCATATTGAGTCGAACAAGGAAGTGGTCATTTAATTATTTAACGTTGAATAGGCTAGAACGAGGTGGTAAAGAGCTCTTTTATGTAAGCTAACAGGTATGTGTATCGGGCAAAAAAACTAAAAGTAATCCCAAGCCGGGCCCGTAGAAAATAAATAAGGAAGTAAGCCTTTTGTTTAAGTATAAGAAATACCCCTCTCAAGGAGGTGAGAGGGTGGTGGGTTCTCTTGTTTTCTTTTCTAGACTTCTTTTTTTTTCTTTTCATCTTTAATCATCTTTTTTGTTTGAACATGGTGTGAAGTGAAGTGGATTATGGGGTAATGAAAAAGTACTAGTATAGTAATCTTTCCACTAGTGGGCTAAATCCGAGATCGAGCAGTGGTATTATTAAATAATACCTAGTGCACTGTGGTGAAAAATTTTTGAGAGATATATCCAATTATAAACACTAATGAGAAAGATAGTTTGACTTTCAAAATTATCTTATATCTAAAAACGGATGTTTACTAAGCCGATAACTAGATTTTCGAATACTCTCAGACAGATTGCACCAAAACGAGTAAACAATTTAAAGAGATACTCTAGACCAGATGCAACTTAGATAGCTGGCACGTTTTCAATATTAGAATCGTAGTAGTTAAACTATTTTTGACATTATCAGAGATAACAGATACAACATGTATTCATTCACATAGAAACATATATCAATTTCATATCAAAAGAACATAATAAGCACGGGATTAAGAAAGTCAAAATTGGTCAACGGTCAAAGTCAATGGTCAACGGTCAACGACACAGTCAAGAGATCACAGTCAAAAAAATCGCCATAGAGTGGTCAAGCAAAAGTCAACGATCTAATTCTTCTTAGTTCAAAGGTTTTATGAGATTAAGTTTCCGAGATAATTTAAAATCTGTATTAAGATTTTACACAATTATTATATATCTGTATTTAACTCACTTAAACTTAAATTCCATTCTTTTTTGGATTTTGAAAACTTTAATTATATTTGAAAAAAGTTTTTAAAGTTTTAAAACACTTTATAATCTTTTGAACTTTTTGAATTATTTAAAACCTTTGGTTTTTATGATTTTCAAATTTTGAACCTTTAGTGTTTTACAATGAAATGACTTGTGAAAATTTATTGTTTTTGGTCAATCGCTGAGACTGTGGTCAAAATGAGTCAAATCATGGCACGGTCCAAGGGCCTCTTAAACGGGTCAAATAATATGATTTCGGTGGGCTTTTTGAACATCAGGGCCAACGGTATTAGGCTTTAAATTGAGCCAAAAAGTCTTATTGGACTTTAAACGGGCCAAGTCTTTGTTGTGGGCTCTTCAACCGGGCCCAAGGAGTGGTTTCGCGGTGGACATGGGACTCGGGCTAAAGGTTGTTCGAGACTGGGTTAACTGATTGTGGAGATGAGTAAGATCGGGCGAACCATGGTGGACCGACGATCCAAGGTTCGATTGTAACCATAGTACCCGACCTAGCTTGGATTGGTTTAAGCCTTGGTGACCGACATGATGGTTCGGTTGGACTAGGCTAATAGACCTTGGCTTGGGTTGGTGGTCTTGGTTCAACCGACCCATGAGCTTCGGCTCATGTCGTTTGGTTTTTGGACTTCAAGTCTTCAAAATTTGTTATGTCTTCAAGTCTTGAATTTTCTAAACACTTATTCCATCAATTTCTTTCACAAGCATTTCATTTAAAAAAGCTTATGTCTTCAAAAATCACTAATCTTTACGTTTAAGGTGTAAAGGTTAAACATTTTTGTTACCAACTAGCAAGATGAATGTTTTTTTAAGCTAACAATCCATCACTTTTACATTCAAACAATCAAAACAAACACACCCTTTGGGTGGTTCGGTTCATGAACACGCCACAAAACATTCATTTTGATCAATTCAATCAATGATTCACTTAAATTCGAGTTAACACTAGTCTAATAACATCATAATCTATAAAAGCCCTTAAGAAAATTTAACATCTAAATACTTACATTTTTTATAAACCCTAAACCAAAAGATTTGATTTTCCAAGATTTGTGAAGGGATGAAATAATTCTTTTTACAATTGAGATAAAAAGATGATCATTAAAGACTTTCGTGTTTTACCTTAAAGAGAAAAGGGAGGATAAATTTTTTGGTGGAATGTGTTATAAGTGTGTGGGTTGGATCGGTTATGGGTGTAACATTCTGTATTTTCAGGTCATTTACAATGCTATTTAATTTAACTATTTATTTTTTTTCTCGTAACGCCGTTTCACTTTAATTTTTATCGTTTATAAGCTAAATCGCGTAGACTGAAAAATGATCATACAATGTAAATTCGGGCATTAAAACAATTAATGTTTACATCAAGCAAGTGTTATATGATTATTATGAGGGATAATTATAACTTTGTTATCTTATTTTTATCGGCTACGTAAAATGCTTCACGTTTCTTAAAATAAATACGTTTAGGCAACCCGGAAAGGAAGTTCTAAAACCTAGCTACGCCTAATCAAATACCACGATTATACCCAATACTCAAAATTATCTCAAAAATTACATCATATACATATATAGATGCCAATATTATAAGATAGATACAAGACTTTTTAAGGTATACAAATATATCTAGATATTTAAAGATATTTATGAAATAAACTCTACACTTTTATCAATTGGCATGTTACTTAACCGAGGGTTTAGAAAGTAAACCTAGGGTTAAGTAGCAAGATTTTTAATCTAATATAAGCATGCATGCATGAGTAAAAATTTTTCAACTCTTATACTTGAAAATTTTCTTTTTTCTTTCTCTTCCTTTATACCCTATACAGGCTCAATTGAGCCATCCAAACAAATCCCACTTTGATTTTCATAAAGAATTATACAACCCTTTTATATTCAATCCTAGATTATTAAGTCCATATTCAAGCCTTGGATCCACCATTTGCAAGTAATTAAGAAGAAAAAGTAAAGATTAGGGTTTTTGGAAACCTTAATCTTGGGTTATAAGCTTGAAAGCGTTGGGGGGGATTTAAGTCTAAAACACGGGTTTTTGCATTCATTTGTCACTATCCTATATATCATCACTAAGGTTTTTCTAATATCTTTTATACTTTTTATTTCTTATTGATTTTATATGTTACATGTTAATATAGCCATAATCACCCATATTGACTTCTTTAAATGTGTAATGGGTTTTTATTTGAGTTTATTCAATTTATACATTATTATCTTGTCCTAATGTTATAAATATCTTGGAAAAATAGATCTATAAAGAGTTACTTATGGTTTAAGTTTATAATTTGTTTAAGGTCTAATTAGAGGTTTTAAGTTATCTAATGTAATCTAATGAAACAATGAAAGTAAAAGGGTGAACTTGTTACAATGGAATTTACAAGGACTAGGATGATATTAGATATTATTTATAAAGTACCACATATTTAAATTATTGGTTATATGATTTTATAGTAAATTACTAAAGAAAATGATTACATAAAATAAGTGTTTTTATAAAGTTATACACTTTAAAATACTTATGGGCTGTTGTTTTAAAATTCGAACTTAGACCCAGTTGGTAATGTTATTTTATAAAAAATAATTACGCCTTCGTGACGATTCCATAATGATAAGAAACTCGAAGAAAAAAACCGATCTATAACGAAAAGATCGTTAAAACATAGTTACGACTAAAATACTTATAAAAACTATTTTTATAAAACGTTACTATTATTACAGCAATTTTTATTTTTTAAAACATCTAAAAAGTATAATATAAACTTTTGATTACGAGATCTACACGAAGAAGAAATCGTTTGATAGAGAACGGAACTAAAAACGAGGTAATACTTCGGCATTTTTTCGGGTAATTAAAGTTTTATAAAAGAAATATTATAAGAACTGATGAATCAGTTAAAAAAAGACAACTATTCAAGTCGAGTGGGCACAATCTTGTAAAAATATTATAAATATTTTAAGAAATTTGAACTGGGTGAGATTCTAGTACTCGGATAGGAATCAGATCTAAATCGGGATCTAAGAGGATCGGAATTAATTGGTTGAGATTGAACGATTACTGAAGTTTAGAAGTCTAAGTTAACAGCGCCGTGAAGAAGACTTAGTTTGGACGAGGTGTTGGTGATAACAGTATATTTTACTATTAATCGCGCCTAGGAGTATGTCTTAAAGAGATTACTGAAACAGTATTTATTATGTTGTAGGGTGTTCTACTTCGTCTCTTTTACGTACGCGTGGAGAAGACGTGGACGTTAAAGAATTGCGGCGAGTAGCAGAGGGTTGCTGTTTTTGTGAAAACGACCAAAATTGGTGGTGGCATTGTTTACGAAAAGTATATTTTATAAACGCTTGTTTTTGCACTGTTTAGAAGTATATATTTACTAAAACGATTTCAGCCGTATTGTAGTCGAGTGATGATTGCTAGTATAGATATTGCGAGTGTGGTTATCAAGTGTTTAGATTACTAGGGAGGTCTGGTATTCATTATTTGAGGCTAGCTGCTCGTTGATGGCATTGTGAGTGCTATGCTCGGGGGAGACGAGTGTTGGTTGGGATTGTAATCTGATTTATAAGTAAGCCTTAAGCTCGCTTTCGGAATGTCATGTCATGACCTCTTTATATTATGATTGTCGTTTCGCCGAACGATAGCACGGACGTTAACTACTATATAATTACGATTGATTGTTATAAAGATTGAAGAGAAGTTTGCTGCTGTCGCCGGGTTACTCTTAATACGGACTTAATTTAGAAATAGTTTTGGTTGCATCAAACATTTGTTGCGGTGACGCATATTTATCTGGTGTTTATTGGACTATCTGTACTCAAGGTGAGTCATCTTAGCTCCACCTTTTTACTTATCTATTGGATTTTACAAACTATAAGAGGGGGATTGAAATTGTCTTTGCGTCTTAGTATTGAGCGATTGTGGACACAAGTGTTGTTTGCTAAAGTGTGTTTTCGCAAAGTGGTTGTTCAAAGATGTTTAATGCTATCCAGAGGATTACTGCCTGAATATTATTACACATTAAGTTTACCATATTGTGCCTAATTAAGATAGGTCCTACTAGGGTACATCTGGAATAGCTCCGGTGTGTTCAAATTGTCTATGTGTTGGTGTGAGCGCGACTGTTTGTGGATAGATCGATCGGGACTGTCAATCACCTCCAGCTAGAATTTATGGTCACAAGATGACATGGTGCATTTAACATTTGTGATACTTTTTAGGTTGTTGGCAAAGCATCCTACTACATTTGGGGCACAAAATACTGGTTAAGGTCTTGGGTTCAGAGCTTAGTGCTAATTTAATATCGTTTTGGACTTACTAAATGTTGTTTTAGAGGTCTCGTGGATATTTTGACATCGATTTGTGGTCCCACTCTAATGTTTGTACCAATAACCTTTGATTTCACTATACGCATTTGTTGTGGTACTGTTTAGCATGTTAATATTCAGGTACTATGGTACTGAAGACTGAAAGGGGGAGCTCGTTTGACGCGGATATTCAATTGAAGACGGATTGCGATGTTTTGTTTTTATCTAACTTAGATTCCAACTTTTGTCTTGTTACATTATTATTAGCTTTTGAGATAGAGTGGAGCTTTCGGAGATTTTTTTTAAATGTATGATTTGGAGTGTATTATGACATTCACATAAAACTCTGTAATGGGGACCTTTAATGTATTAACTATTTGGTATTTTGCATTCATATAATGAATATTATTTTTAAAATCTCCTTTTTGGTCATTTCCTATATCTTGTTTGTTGTACTTGAAGTAGCACCCCAATGTTACTATTCCGCTGCTACCTGATTTTGGGGTTGTTACAGATGGTACCAGAGCCAAGGTTATAGGGAACTGGGTCATTTTCAAAACCTAGTCTATAACTACAAAGTTTAAAGATTTTCTTTTCTTTCATTTTCAAATTACAGAATCCTTCATCGCTATCCGATATCCACGCGCGCGTATTCCCCGATCCTTACTTACTTTCTAATTGTCATTATTGCATTATGTATAACCTTATATATACATAATACTTGGTTTAAATTCGATCTCTTACGTCTATCTTTTGATATATCATTACCTACTTTTATCGTTCAATTATACACCCTGATTGATTCATGATTATTTACATCATCCTTCTATTTCCTTTTCTCCATCATTATCATATCCCATAACTCTGCATACCTTTACAAATTCTTAACGAAATGTACACGTATGTTTCCAGAATCATGCCGCCCAGGAGATTTAAGAAGAAATCCGTTAGGAAGATAGTGGAAAGGCGTGTGGCCAAAGCCATTGAAAAATATGAAAAGACTAGAGCTGACTCAAACAATACTGGTGGATCTGGATCAACAAATACTGGAGGGACTGTTGTGCCAGAGATGCATGGATGTTCGTATAAGACATTTATGAACTGCAAGCCTCACTCTTTCAAGGGGACTGAAGGCGTAGTCGGACTGAAACGTTGGTTCGAAAAGATAGAGCAAGTGTTTGAGATTTGCAAATGTGCTGAAGATGACAAAGTGAAGTTTGCTATGTGCACGTTCGAGGGTCGTGCCCTAACCTGGTGGAACGGAAATGTTCAGACTTTGGGACTCGCTAATGCTAATCAGATCCCCTGGAGCAACGTGAAAGCTATGATGACGACTGAATACTGCCCAGCAACCGAAATCGAAAAGATGGAGCAAGAGCTCTGGACTCTGACTCTGAAAGGAGATGATATCGAGGCTTACAGCAATCGCTTCCATGAACTAGTTCTGATGTGTCCTGAATTGATGCCCACTGAAAGCAAGAAGATTGGAAAGTACATTCGTGGGTTTCCTGAAGGAATCAAAGGAAATATGATTTCTTCTAAGCCTGCGACCTTGCATGAGGCAATCAACATGGCCCGTGCACTGGTCGAGCAATCAGTTCAGGGTAAGGCTGCTAGAATTAGTGAAAGTAATAAAAGGAAATGGGAAGACAACCAAAGGAACACCAATAACAATAACCATAACTACAACAATAACCACAACAACAACCAGAACCGCAACCGAAACAACAATTATCCCCAGCAACAAAA